>OZ007570.1:28580460-28747960 GCA_963931925.1 Onchidella celtica
ACATGAACAACTGCAACATGTGGATAGCAATGGCAGGCTTTAACATAATCATAATCAGCACTCCCTTGTACAAAACCATTGTGATGTGGCAAAAAAACAACAACAGTTGTCACAACCGCCGGAAATATAGTTCCTTGAACGATTCCTCAAATTTTCATAAAATTGCAACTTCAAAGCTTGCCCTTGATATTCTTACTTCAATATTTTATTGTGATTATATTTTAAAGTAGCATTTATTTTTCTGACCGTCATCCCCCAATGATTTGTAGAAAGGAATAATCATTTTGTCGCGATGTGGGTTAGATGGGGATAATTCGACTGACACTCTTTCGAGGTCCGCTCCCACAATCGACGAACACACAAAAAAAATACTTGCACTCTAAAAACTAAATAAGTCAATTGCTTTGATTTTTAGCAGAACTGTAGGGCAGTTTAATTACAGGAATTAATGTATCAAATATAATTATAAATATAAATATCAATTCAAAGGCAACTGAATCTACTAATGAAACTACAGCTTTCTATAAAGACTAACTTATTCACTCTAACTACTTGCAGGTCATATGAGTTATATGCCAAATAGAATCCGCGCACGTGGCGACGGATATAACAGTTTAAATTCTATTAATTCAATGAGACATGTTATGATATGGATATTTCCTCTAGACATGCCATGGAGAATGCTTGTACAACCATGCGTTGTCTGGCGGTAGCTCTGAAACTGTCTTCAAAAGTAAGTAGAACGGTTCACTTTCATCATTACAAATTAGTATGGACTCTCACCATTAGGCCCTCACTGGGAGTGAGAGCGCTGGATGTAAACGCTGTGGGTTCATATCAAACCAAGTAGCTTAGGCTCTGGAGCTTTAAAATCATGCTCCTCACAATATGGACTGCTCAACTGCGTCTCTTATGTCTCTCATCTGGCTGAGGACTATCGCCGTCCACCTCGTAAATGGATTGTCTACATGTGGCATCTATCTAAGCTCTGCACGGGTTTAAATACTAAAGCTATGTCTCGACCTTCCGTCCAGATTCATACATTTGATTGGTGCAACCACCTCTAGCTCAGCTGCCGAACCGAGTTATTTTAAGTAACAGCCCTACGCAACGACCTTGGGTCGACATCAAAGGTCGCATCACTCAAGACAATAAAATGTAATTTTATAGTAATAAATTCCTAACATGTTCAAAACCCCGAGCTTTTACTCTGGATCACGGATTTTCTGTACGTCAACAGACGTCTCAATAACATTTAATTCCTACTCACCCCTTCCCTCTTTACTAAACCTAGTTCAAAACACGAGATATAAAAAGTGCTCAGTCATGCACACCTACGCTGTCCGTCTATCCTTCCCCACACCTTCTGTCTATCTATTAGGAAAAAAACTGTTCAAAACAAATTGTTTACGAGACCAAGTTATGCTGGCTTGCACAATAATTACGTTTGTAAAAATTACTCACTGCTCTCTCACAAAAATTTACTCAGTGGAAACATTTATGAATCAAATCTGTTCTTGACACATTTTATGTCTAATCATTCCTTGCTCTATACATATGCACAATTGTATACACGTCACGACATATCAAACGCACGTGATCATTAATGACTTTATTTGTTAACTTACAAACAAAAAGTCATGGTTGTTTACTATTTCATGGAAAAAAACAACAACATATAAATTCACAGGTATTGTCAGATTCCAGATAAATCTTAGTGTGGTAATAACTGGCAGGGCAAAGAGATTCTTTCATGGCCAGCTCTCTATTCAACATGTTTTACGGTGGCTCAGATCTACAGAGCATAACTGCCAGCATACTAAATCTGATATAATATGTGATGTAGGACCAAGGACATTCGGCTGAATTATCCCGGATCCAAGTATGCACTATGGCACTCCACGAAGAATAGCAATAGAGGAAGTATGGAAAGATTGTTTGTATAGAAGATGTGTGCAGATGACGCCCAGTATAAATAAGGAATATAATATAGCGCAAAGGTTTCGTCTCGGACGCAGAGGTATCGTGATTTTCATGTAACATGAAACACATGGACTTTCTATTTCTGTATGACATAAAATCCTAACAAAAAACTGTGGAGCATTAGACAGACAGACAGACAGACAGACAGACAGACAGACAGACAGACAGACAGACAGACAGACAGACAGACGGACAGACGGACGGACGGACGGACGGACGGACGGATGGATAGATAGATAGATAAAAAAATAAATAAAACAAAGCAAAAAACAAGTCAGCTTTTATTTGCACATTAATCATACAGACATGGCTCTCTTCAAACAATGGTGTTAACATTTCATTTTCGACCTTTAAACTATCAAGTGGGTAAAATTAGATAAATTATATCACCCTATGCGAACAAATACATGTGAACCTGCTACAGAGTTGTAAATTATTAATGTACCCGGTTGGACAAGAAAGTGAATAGTGTAACCAGTACATGCACGTTTTCTAAAGTGTCATCAAGTGTTGACATAAAGAGGTTTTGTAAACCATGAGAGTGTGGGGTGGCAGTGTAAAGTTGTGTACCCAATTATAAGTGCCATTTCATGTATGGCAAAAGATTTGTGACTTGATCAAAGACATCCGCAAACTCAACTAGACACGTTTTCATCGGTCCATTAGACACAAAATGGGGGGGGGGGGGCTACGGGGGCAAGAATGGGAGAGATCGAGAGACATGGAGGAGGGGAAAGAATAAGGAGGGGAGGGGGTGGGAGGGAAGGGAGAGAGAGAGAGAGAGACAAAGTAGGGCAGAGGAGAGGGCATCAGAAAGAGAGAGAGAAAAATGAAATAGCTGGAGAGAAAGAAAGAGAAAGGGAGACAGAGAGAGAAAGAGAGAGAGAGAGAGAAGAGGGCAGTGAGAAGGAATCTAACATGGTTGAAAAGTAAATAAGGAATATCAAGAGCAAAAAGGTGTCCAGCGTCAAGGAGAAAGTTGCTATGTATAGATCTGATCTTATCGGGAAAACAACACATTTTAGAACACACCACGCAGGAGAAAGAGAGGTAACGTAAGATGGATTGTCCTTTACGTCCATGACTGGCTATCACTGACCCCGTGGGCTCCTATTCACACGCCCCTGGAATAGCAAGGCAAATGTACTCTCAGATCCAGTGATAAGGACATTTATAACATATATAATATGATTTACTGCATTGTCTTTTTACTATCCCTCGTCTTCAACCGTAGGAGTATGCGTTGGTGGGGTGAAAGAATGTCCAGGCTTCAGTGCAGATTATCACTGAATGAATGGCTTGATATGTAAAGGCATAGCAAGAAACTGTTTTATTTTATGCGAGCACTATAAAACTGTTGACAGGGGAACAAAGGCTTGCCAGTGAAATGGTCTGATGAACACAAAACAGTGGAAACAGTAACATGGCAAAGGGCATCTGGATTTATAAGCATATTGTTTTCAGTTTGCTGACCCAACAAGTAACGAAGGCCTATCTTGCATAGATAGATAGATAGATAGATAGATAGATAGATAGATAGATAGATAGATAGATAGATAGATAGATAGATAGATAGATAGATAGATAGATAGATAAATAGATAGATAGATAGATAGATATCCTCGAGACAAGGTGGTCCAGAGGCAAAGTGCTCGCCTCTCATGCCGAAGGTACCAGGTTCAAATCCCGGTCGGTGCAGGCATGTTGGAATTGTGGGATTTTTCTCACATTTTCTTGCCCCTTGATCCTATGATGGGTAGGATCGAGCACCTGGTCTTCTCGGATGAGGACCAACAATTCGGAGGGCCCGTGTGCACGTTGTGACGTTAAAGATATCTTGGCAGTTGGAAATCGGGAAGAGCAGGCCGGACAGGCCGCTGCCCGGGCAAAATTAAATAAAGATTTATCTACACTCTGCTCCAGTTGTAACTGGGCTGCAATGACACTAAGGCAAATTTCCAAAATGGGATTAAAGATGTATACCAAATACAAAATAAAAAAAAAAGAAATCCACTAAAACGATTGAATTTATTCCGTTCTCTCCAATCCC
Source organism: Onchidella celtica (assembly GCA_963931925.1). Taxonomy (NCBI): domain Eukaryota; kingdom Metazoa; phylum Mollusca; class Gastropoda; order Systellommatophora; family Onchidiidae; genus Onchidella; species Onchidella celtica. Next base: position 28,584,494 of record OZ007570.1, read on the forward strand.
TTTCCCGGTATTTCTCATTTCCTCCTATCAGACAGTTTCAGGAGAAGGCAGAGAGTGACTAGGTAGGGAAGTGATTCACGAGCCCACCTGTGTTGGTACCCGGTGTGGAATGAGTGAGTAGCCAGCGAGACCTGATCTGCTTTGTTTCAGGCCAAGGGAGGAAACGGGACCTCCAAAAAGAGTACTGGCCTCCTATAGAAAGACCTGGCTCAAAACTTTAAAGGGTGCTCGAGCAGCAAATAACAGACAGTCCACTTGCAGTAGGTCAGCTTAGGTGAACTTACGGTAGGAGTAAGACCAACCAATGCCCTGTACACAGCTCAGCAACGTACCTCCCCCACGTCCCTGTATTGGTGAAGTGATAAAAATTGAGTCTCAGACATTTGCTGAAGGTAAAATTAGAGTTTGGAAATTTACAGTTCTCGTTCAGGCTGGACTCCACAACTATTAATTATAAGGTAAGTGAAAGAGAGTATAACAGCCTTGCCTTGGTACTCTATGCGCGTACTTATTTCGCTTAATGGTTAAACCCAGGGCTTTGTACTCTGCGTGCAGGCGCCGTAATATTGGTACAGGGAAGAAAAACATGGGGGGGGGGGGGGGGAGGCAGAGAGCAAAACATAATCAGGCACAAATACGTTTTTGATGCATGCCTAAAGCTTGACAAGGAAGCATTTTGATTGATATACAGAACATTTGGAATGGACCAACTGGACATGCAGACAGACAGACAGACAGCCAGACAGACAGTCAGACAGATAGAGACACTGAACACGTATACAGTCAAGGGCCTGTAAATTATAAGCGACCCCTTTTCCACTCATAGGCTTGCTTTGTCTTATTTCAAGTGATTCGCCAGCCTTTCAAAATGTCACCACAGCTCTGCCAGGAAGTGACACATCGTTTGTGACACACTTAGGACATCCTTCCTGAGACAAGAGGCTTTGTGGAGGTTTCCGACTGAACACTAACATAACGGGATGTAATGTTGTGTCCTATGTCATTTACTACCAGCATTCTTAACTCTCAAGAGCTGTGGTTATTAAAGGGGGATAGGGAATTCATGGAGGGAAATGCATAGCTCGTTAAGAAATATACTCTACATCCGGGATCGGCAATCTTTCAGAGAAGAAGAGTCATTGTCTGAGATTTTCAATAGAATTCTACTTAGAGCTAGCCGTAACATGCATAAAAGTCTTTATACCAGTAGTGTACTTTTTTCATCTACGGAGTTTCCTTATCGGCGATTAAGAAGAGAAAAGGGTCAAAGATGAAAGCTAAATGAGCCTCGTGTAGCTAGCGAGCCACTGGTTGCCGACCCTCGCTGATATGCTCCACATGTCAATTTTTGTATAGTAAAAGTACAGAGTTTCTTTTGTTTTGTTATTCCAGGTTGTGCACACTCGTAACTCAATCTCATTGGCCCATAATAGACGACAATGCCAAGTGTCGCACTCACGATTGTGTAAGTTCATACATCAACTTATTTCTCTCGCTTATTACCTTTTCTCTAATTCATGCCATAAAGGTATGTAGTATTCCATTTATAGGTCTATGATTCAAACAGAAAATAGACAAACGTACTATCGTGACACGAAGGTGAATACATATCTCCTCCCCTGCCTCTTTACAAATCTCTATTTTATGTTCATTCTACAGGGCCTCGTTTTTTCACTGCTCTGTCACTATAATTCCACCTTCAAAACCTTCAAACTGTCAGTCATGCAAATCAAGCGCACACCGAGCTGCTGTGTTCAACATTTTCTGGCTTGGGCATAACACACAGTCTATTGAACTTCCTCTTTGCGCCATGCAGAGAGAAGGAACTTAAACGTCTAATTTGAGCGGCAGGTTAAACCCCATGCCAAATGATATTCTATTCCTCTTGCCTTGTAACCAAAACAAAAGAAATATGTTCACAATTTATCTACCAGAGCAATTCCACCTGTGTGTACCTTGATTTGCGTTCCTTAGGACCTCTCCATGCCTCTACCTCTACCTATTGCTCTTCAGCTTATTTTGCCTTACCCCCCCCCCCTTTTTCACCCAAATGTCTTAGTGGCCTTGGACATGGGGCTTTGTCCTTAGACGTGTTTTTCATTCAGAATGTCTTGCCAAATATTATTTACGATCTGCATGTTCAGAGCGGCCCCAGAGATGGAAGTGCATTTCTTAAATGAAGACAAACAGTGTTACGCTAGACAGCAAATTGGTCAAATTGATACGCTGTATTCCTCTCACGTCCACGAAAGAGTCATATCCAATACTCTATTATTTTGCTTCTATAACACAATGAAATTGCAGGAATGAGAGTTCTTAAACAACCCTGGTAATCATCGTCATATTATAAAGCATGTAAAACCTCCAGTGTAATCATGAACGGCTTTCTAACTGCAGAGCCTTAAATTCAACAAAGTATCATATTGCACATAGGAAGACGTAAAGGTGCACGTGGGCATACTCGAAAAGGTCTTGAAGTTCGCTGTAGTTTTAATACTTTCATTGATTTTGAGATACAAATGAGTTTAACAGAAGAAAGTGTTCAGACATTTTGAGCCGGAAAAAAGGACGGATTTTCTTCGAGTAGAATTAAAAACTATGACAGGAAATTTCGTTCTGCGCCTCGATTAACACATTGGTGATCGAAACTTAACTTAGACTTTAAAAATCACAGCTGTGGATTCCCTGAGTCAGGGGTCTAACTAGTACTAACAATGCATAAACTGGCAATTTAAGCCATACACAAACGTAAATAGCCACATAAACCTGCTATATATCAACATAACACGTTTAGATCGATCGCCATGCAGATTTGATCGTCACTGCCCCGCCATTTGCTTGTTTTGATAACCTGGGAAAAGTCAGACTGACCAAAGAAAGCAAAGCATCAGACTGAAGCTTTATTGCATTCAGTTCAACGTCGTGAAATCTACAATCTGTGGCCTGTGGATGAGCACTGGAACAGGAGGAACAAAGAAACTGCGTGAGCAAACCCCTGTATACTGTAGAGGCGGAGATCAACCTAACTCGGACGGCTGGGGCACAGGGGAGGAGGAGGAGGGAGAAAGACGGGGGACAGGGAGTCTGGGTAGGAGGGCTGAGACGAAAGATAGAGTCATGTGTATAGAGAGATTTGTCATTCCCTTTTGTCTGTAAACCAAGCGGGGGACAGATATAAAGAGGAGAGAGAGGGGAGAGACAGAGAGAGAGCGAGAGAGAGATAGAGAGAGAGAGAGCGAGAGAGAGAGAGAGAGAGAGAGAGAGAGAGAGAGAGAGAGAGAGTTAGAAAGACTGACAGAAAGACAGACAGACAGCGGGAGGGGGGTGGGGGAGCGATGCAGTTCGGGAGCAGAAAATCATATCAGACTCCCTTCAAATGCTTCAACATGAACGCGTCTCAAAGTTGGACATGATATGCTCTTCCTTGTTCCCTCTTGGCACCGCCGCCCTTGAAGTCATGCATTGAAAAGAAAAAAAAAAGGTGTTCATTAACCCATTTAGTTGAGTTCAACATCGCCAGATGCTGGTGGTAGTCTATCGTGCTCAGGGGTTTTCATCTTGTTGCAGCCTTAAAAAAAAACATATCGACAAATTCTCTCCTGAGTACTGGGAGAACTCGATTAATCCAACAACAAACAAAACTCTCTTCATGGCATTAGCCTAGTGAACAGAATTCTGATACTGAAGACAGTTGGATAACTCGCATAATCAGGCTTTCACAATAACTGTTTGGATTTACAAAGGTGAGAGATCTTACCAGAATTAGTTTCGTAACCCTCTGCAGAATCTATTCGCGTCAAAAGACAAAACGTATGGGACGCCAAGATCATTCTCATTTTAAAAAACAACAATCTGCACTAGTAGCCTATAAGCAAACAAAGAGAATATCTTGGCAATCTTGAAGAATTCTATAACGTTGAGAAAGTTAAGAAAAAATAAAATAAAAATAAATAAATACATATACTCCCTCCTTCCTTTTGCACTGAGTCTCACCAGCATGAGAACTAACCATTCCCTGCATTTATCAACTGTCTATAGGGGGGTTCTGGGTGCTCCTTCCTTTTGCACTGAGTCTCACCAGCATGAGAACTAACCATTCCCTGCATTTATCAACTGTCTATAGGGGGGTTCTGGGTGCTCCTTCCTTTTGCACTGAGTCTCACCAGCATGAGAACTAACCATTCCCTGCATTTATCAACTGTCTATAGGGGGGTTCTGGGTGCTCCTTCCTTTTGCACTGAGTCTCACCAGCATGAGAACTAACCATTCCCTGCATTTATCAACTGTCTATAGGGGGGTTCTGGGTGCTCCTTCCTTTTGCACTGAGTCTCACCAGCATGAGAACTAACCATTCCCTGCATTTATCAACTGTCTATAGGGGGGTTCTGGGTGCTCCTTCCTTTTGCACTGAGTCTCACCAGCATGAGAACTAACCATTCCCTGCATTTATCAACTGTCTATAGGGGGGTTCTGGGTGCTCCTTCCTTTTGCACTGAGTCTCACCAGCATGAGAACTAACCATTCCCTGCATTTATCAACTGTCTATAGGGGGGTTCTGGGTGCTCCTTCCTTTTGCACTGAGTCTCACCAGCATGAGAACTAACTATTCCCTGCATTTATCAACTGTCTATAGGGGGGTTCTGGGTGCTCCTTCCTTTTGCACTGAGTCTCACCAGCATGAGAACTAACCATTCCCTGCATTTATCAACTGTCTATAGGGGGGTTCTGGGTGCTCCTTCCTTGACTCTCTAACATCGGACAGATTAACTACCGGTAAAACAGGTCTGTGGAGTGCCTGTCTCTAAACAAGTCTGAGCCAATTCCCTCCACACATTAAGAAGTACAAGAACTATTGTACAGAAGTGTTCCAACGTTTTGTCAGCCTAGTATACAAGTGTTCCACCTCCCTTGGCTTCACTTTGGAGAAATCTGCCCTCAAAGTTTGAACTTCTCTAAACAAGAAATAAGGAGAAGATACAATTTAATGTTGATGAGTAAATCACAATTTTTAGGACAACGTATAGACCTGAAATCTATAGGAGGGATACCACATGTCAGCTAAACTTCATTGATGACATTAACTAAAGTTCTGGAAAAAGCAGCCATAGAACACTAAAATTGGAGTGGCGATTTATCAGCTTAAGGCCCATAGGCAGTACGCAAACCGACGTAAGTAATAATTTTATAATAACCTAGTTGTTCAAATAACGCTTTTTGTTATAATGAAACGTGAAATAGGTTCCAATGTACATGTTGTGTTGGGGCGGCTTTTCATACTAGCAATGCCCCACCCACCCCCCGTGGAAAACTGCTGAAATATTCCAGCAGCTGGCGAGTGGAAAAGTTAGACGGCTTGTGGTAATGACATATATGTACACGAGTCGTGTACATATGACTTTGTACAGTGGTTTTCCAACGCTTGCACAGAATTTTCTCCTAGTCGTGTATCTATTGGTTCCAAGAAGCCACCAAAAGAGCAGTCAATTCAGTCTAATGCTTAATAATTGAATCTCATTTCAGATGACGACGATTTTGAGACATCCGTTTTTGACTCCCCGGAAACCCCCCAGTCTCGATATGATTCACATTCATCAGGAAGACCCACACAACCATACTTCGTATCTTACAATGAAAAATGGAGAAAATACCCCCCCCCCCCAACCGTCTTTTGTGTGTTAAAATTAGATGTTGGTTTCCTGTTGCTTATTCTTTCCACCACAATACTGTGTATTCATTATATCCTAACTACATCACTAATGATCGTGGTGAAATAAAACCAGTTATTCAAATAATGATGTGTATACCGCAGCAGCAATAACAACAGCAAAAAACTATACTCAAATTCAAAATTTGTATTGGGTCGACAAAACAGACAAAATGAGATTTTCATACAGTACAGACAAACAAAAGACCAATGATGTCCCCGTGTAGCGTGACGGTCCCATGACGCCTTCATTAAACTATGGGTATCAAATATTTTATGGCGCCACAAATCCCGAAGTCCCAGGAAGACGGCCCTTCAAGGGCAGGGGAAAAATTATATATCACTTATAATTTCATTTTGACAATAAAACAATCGCCACGCAAAGACTTATTAGATGGCTATCAAAACCCCTATAGCCACAGCATACAGTGCAAGGTGGTGTTGTGGATGTCTGTGAGTTAGTGATTTGACTCGGTTCATATTTCAGCCACAGTAACAACAACAAATATCGTATACTACATGTAATTTCATCCCACCAACAAAACCATCCACCGTCAAGAATATGTGCATGCAGTTGTTTCACTCCCTACCTAGTCATACTATACAGTGCCGTAGTATTGTTGTTGGTTTCGATGAACTAGTGATTTGATTCAGTTCATACTTCAGCCAAAGTAACAATATCAACAACAGCAACAACAACAACAACAAAACAACACAATAACAATAACAACGATGATTACGATAGTCTCGACAAGGGTAATAAAAGAATAGGAAGAATAGTAACAACAACAGCTCCATTCAGAGATGTGATAAATAATTATGACAAGAAATAAAGGTCGCTATTGATATCAGACTGATATACGCAATTGTATTAGCATACCCGCCACAAGTGCCTGTGTTATCACGAAATCATTCCAACAGTGAAGCACAGGGAGGAAAAACGGGTGGCTTGAGGTCGAAAATGAGCAAAATAAGGTCAGCATGTAAACGATGGGTGAGCACATACATGCCACCACACAACCGCCGTTAGCATGAACCATAATGATTCTCCCTACCCCAGTTCTTCAGTAAACACCCTGCACCGGTCTGCCTTCTGGCCAAGGTGTTGAATGAAGCTAATAGTGGTGAATGACTAACGAAGTATGTGTGAGATGGAGAGACGGTGAAAGAAAGGACAGGCGGAATTAGGAGGCTGTTGTGCGTCACGTCATACGAGCGGGCAAGAGAGAGAGAGAGAGAGAGAGAGAGACAGACAGACAGACAGACAGACAGAGAGAGACAGAAATAGAGAGAGAGAGAGAGAGAATAATATGAATACAAGGAGTAAAGATAACAGAAGGCCATTGTGAGGTGGCATGGCAATGTAAACATTCAACAGTCCATTTATATACAAAAGCTCTGATACAACATCAAGAGCCCCTTGGATCTTGCAAAATGACTGATTTTCTAACCAATGATTGTATTTTTTGTACACCTTGATGTCCGATTTCGTCAGAACTTCGAATGGATACACAGTCCATTCCAGACGGCTAAAAATGGTTTGAACTTTGGAGAGTAAGCGAAACACATGGGATCCGTAGTAAACTTGGTTATAAATGGAAATAAATTCAGAATATCATTTTCTTACCTTGTCTATCTGATCTATCAAAGACAGGCATGATGACCTTTGATGGGTGACCACGAATTCAGAACTTGAAACACTTAATGAATCTGTTTATCTGACTAAGTCAGAAATGTCATAAAGTCCTGTATTGCTGAGAATACTGAAGTCCCACACTGCTGTACTTTGATGACAATGCTGGACAGTGGAAATCTGCGCTGTTCTTCGTGGCAGTTTTTTTTTCACAGCCTGGGATGTATAGAGAAGGACAGAACAATAACACAAGTTAATAAAAGCACTGGAAGCTGTTCGATGATTTTCAGTGCTCTCACGGCAAGTGAGAAATAGAAATAAAAACACGGTACAGCTACTATGAGTTTAAACGCAAAAGATTAGATGACTCTCAGTATTCCCACAGCAGGTAAAAGTCACAGCTGAGTACTGTGTAACTAGGCAGAGGTTGACCTTTGATATTACACAACGTTAAGTCCTTTTATGAAAGTACAAGCCCCTTCGGGCAGTAGTTAAAGCCCCAAACAGTCCATAACATAACAGGATGTAATTTAGTTGGGCTTTCAGGTGCACGCACAGCTAACTTGTGGTGGATCGTTTTTGAAAACGTTATCCCACGTCTCTACTAGACAAACAGTTATATGTAAAGGTCTCGCATGCAGGCGTTTGTGCAGTCAAGGGCATTGAAAATAAAAGCTCGAGACTACTTGTCTAGTTACGTCTCAATGCACCCACAACAAACTTCAAGCTAAGGAAACTATTAGTGACAACAGCCGGTATTTAAACATGCAACCTTACAAAGTAAACAAGGACACCTGTAAGCTTTCTTTTCAACTCGTGTTTGTCTAAAATGAGGCTTGGCAGTTGACTTTATATTCGTTAAGAAAAGCAGGCTCTGAGATAAAACGCACGGAGGACTCAGTTTCAGCAGAGGCTTAAAAAACACGTACTGTTTCTTGGTTAACCCTACGTTAACTTTGCACGACCGATTGAATTGAAATTGCGTAAACGTAATGGAGGTGTTAGTGTCTGATATACAGTTGTCGTTATCTATCCATACTTCGTATTCATAATGTGGGATAAATTCGTTAACACGAAATGACAATACGTCAAAGGAGGAGCTAAGACAATTCTTGCTAACTAATCTCCATACATACTAACTGAGACAAATAATGTTACTATACCCCTCGTAAACTTAAGTGAATAAAAACTGGAACTGGGTGTATGTAATACGCGCACACCTAAAACAAAGACAAAAACAAAAACAGCAAACAAAAAATTACCGTTGAATGACACGAAACTTACAAATATCCAAAAATCCGGCCCAGAAGTTGTGATGATATGCGAGCAACAGCTTGTGTGTTTAATCAAATGTTTGAAACTGAATGCAGGCTATATGGTGCCTACAGCTTTATGTTTTTCTTCCCGGATGGTAGGAACTGCGCCGCGCAGCTAGCCCAAACACATCCTGACACTGGGAAAACGTCCGGTTCAAGCTGGGGAATACGCTCAGCGCTCCGCGCGGTCAAAAGGGGGAGGGGAGGGCTGGGGCATTGGATGAAGTGGTGATTTAGTTCCGCGTGGAGTGCGAGAATCGTTGTCTTCTGTTCTGGTGAAACCGGGCTATCAAATGATAGCTCCCGGTGCAATTACATGTTTTTGCATTTATCAAATGCAGACTTGAGTGAATATATCTTGTGAAAAGTTCCTGCAATGGCAGAGCTTCACTTTTTGGAAACTGCTTGTTTCTCCCTCTTCGTTCTTCCCTCATCTTGCCATTCGATCTATCTCTCTCTTTCTTCTGTTAGTATTCCCATAATAAATGTTCCACTGTCTTCTTTTATTTTCTCCCCCCCCCCCCCCTCTCTCTCTCTCCTCTCCCTCTCACCCACTCTCTCTCTCTCTCTCTCTCTCACACACACACACACTCTCTCTCTCCTCATTCTCACCCTGCCTCTCCCCCTCTTATTCTCTCTCTCTCTCACTCTGCCTCCCCCAACTGTCTCTCGCCTTTTTTCCCCAGCGCAATATCTCCAATGCCATTTTGGGGGGGGGGGGGGATTTTCATTTTCCTTCGCAGCATTTCCACATATCTATCAATAATATTTGGCATCCACAGATGGCGGCAGCTTCGGCCCTGTCCAGTGTTTTATATTGGTTATCTTCATAAAGACCACTCATTTCTCACGTGAGCTTACTTAACCCTCTAAGTGCCATGTATCACCAGCAATACACAGAAGTTTATCACTCTGCTGCAATTCCCACAAGAACTCAAGGCGAGAAAAGTTATTTTTAGTAATTTCTACAACATACACGAAATTAACCAAATAGTCATGAAAAATAATTAATTATGCCCTAGGAACAAATTCTCACAAAAGTTTCCCATAAGAAGAAAATGGGGGTAGGACATACAGGGTTAAATTCACAACGTGAGTCAGACTCTGCAAAGTTCACATGAATTTCAAAGAAATGTCGAGCGTTTCACGAAGTCAAGAGGTCAACATTAGCAGGGCCGTATTTACCCAGTTTGATTTTAAGTCTAAGATAATTTTGTTGAATTACGATCGTTAGGGTGTCAAGTAAGCGACCCTGTTGGCTGTGGTGGGTCAGGGCAGTGAGGAAGAATGCAGTGGCGGGGGGGGGGTGGGGGGTGGTGGGTAGGGGTTTCAGTCCCATCACAGTCTGGAAAAAAAAACAAAAAACCCAGAAATGACTAACTTTGGGCAAAAGTCTCACTATCGTGCTGGCTCTGTTAGAGCTGTTGCTGGTACGACTGCAAATTATATAATAAAGTATACTGCAATTCCAAATTTAAGCTTCAAACTCTATGTTTAACTGTGTATCCAAGCATGTGACCAGAATATTTAAGAATGTTTTAATGTTCTCTTTCGTGACATTTCTCTGCCATCCCAGGTATTTAGCTACTCCTTCAGTTCATCTCTGGAAAAGTAGTTGTTCACCATACCAAGAGTTACTTAGTCAAGCGACTCTGAAAATAACACCATTATTTTCTTCGAAAACCAAGTTTTCCATTAATTTATGAGAAAACCCACACTGCATTTCGTAAAAAATAACAGCTGTCACAGGGTCGGTTTTCACATGCATTGAATTATAATAGAGTTCATTGTTTTTCTCATAATGCCGTATTGTTTCTTCTGTCAAATGATTCACGTTCATGCACTCAGTACAAAATTAACCTGATGTTATCATTTCGCTAAACTGTCCGAGTGTCTGGCCAACAAAATGAAATTAACAAAGGATTTACTTCCGGTGCTACTTGACTCACTCAGCGTAGCGGATGCTGCTGGGTGAACTCACGATGAAACACGTACACAGGCATCACATTATAAGGGCGAAACTGAATCATCTTATTTGTTTGTATCTTGTGGGGTGTTTGGATTTACGTTTCAGCTTTAAGCACTGAGATAGTCCACATGCATTCAAGTAGTTTTATAAGTGGCTTGTATTGTTTATTTATTTACTTATGCAATGTTTTCGTCCATATTTTGCGTCTCGTGATGTTTTGTTTTGTTTTCCTGGAGCAACTTGGGAAAACTCGACTTCGGTCACGGATTTATGCGGTGATTAGCTACCACTTGACACTAAGCGTGATGTTTTTCATCGGGACAGCAGGATTTTGACAAATGTAATTTCATTTTCAGAAAAATAATACCACTACATTATATAGAGGAAATTCTGGGATATTTTTTCAAGGATTTCTCAGATCTACAAGGTAATTCAACAATAACCACAATAGAGCCCCTTGATGAGAACATTACCTTTATTATTTAAAAAAAAAAAATTGTAGCGAGAGTATTTGTTTGTGGTGAAAAGTTCACCCGCTTTTTTGCCCCACGCTACAGCCTAAATACGGTAACACTTTCAATCGTGTCAATCTAATGCAATCTCTTTTATATTGACATATTGTGTTTATTCAAATTCCGGGCACATAAAAAAAAAAGTAAAATTGTGAAAGACAGCGATCGTTTTTTGTGCTTAACGTGTGAACTGATTGGGTCCGATTTAGATTCCTCTTCGAGTCGCAACCCTTAACTGAATGGGCGTAAAATGACAGGAAAACGAATGCTGCACGTTTTTGATTCAGCTTGCTCTCCGCTCGTGAACATTGGGCTGGAGGTAAGAACTGACGGGACACACCAGTCTTTTAATCTTGGAACAATGGAGGCTTTGCAACTATTGTTTTTGTTTTGGGTGAGAAGAAGACGCCATACAAGACGTTACTGGACTCACAGTATATTTCAACGAAGAGAGGAATTCGGTGAATATCATCATCTTTTGTGATGTACAATCGATTTGAATAATTGTCATCACTTTTGTCATACAGAGGTTGTCTTATTTCAACCGCAGCAATAAGAGCTTCGTTTTGTGAACCGGAATCCATTGTAACTGAAGGCGTACCTAGCTAGGTCGTGTGTAGTAATGAAATTGCTGGAAGGAAACTGGAAGAAATTTTAATTGCGAGATAAAACCGTGATCGGTTCAGCAACTGGGAGTGGCAGGAAGGGACACGAAAGGGAAACTGACGCACTCAGTCTGCGATGATGAAATATTGAGACGCTTCCGGTGATTCGGCAACTGGGACTAAAGGTCAAGCTGAGGACAAGCGGGAACGGAGAGGAAATCGGATCCACTCAGTTTACACTGTTACTGTGATAGTCCTCAGCACGGGAGACCATAATATTTAACAGGCATTTTCAATCTGATATTATGTGCTGCCTTGGCGCGGATGAGATCTGAAGCAAGACTGCAGGTTATTGTGGGGGAACTTTCTAGATCAGAGAAAAAGAATGAGACGGGTGGACGCACAGTTTTGTCTCGGGGTCATGCCAGGAACCTCATCTAGTTTTGTCTAATTTTATAGCCAAATCTTTCACGATCCACTATGCATATCAATTCATACTCTTAAGCCCCCCACACACGTTCAAGCCCGGCGTTCAGCCTCGCCCAGATTCTGTAAAACTCATAAAAAAACTGAACGTGTGTGGGCGATTTCATACAGCCGGGCTCCGAGTCAGAACTTAAGCCAAAATATCAGGAGGCGCCTGAAAAATTATGTAAAGCCAATGGCTTGACACGGTAAACTGAAAATTAAAACGTACATAAAATCTTTTTTTTGGCCATTTTGATGACAAAATCGGGAAAAGCAGTAAATTTACCATCGATTTGATACCAAACACCATTCTCGTACCATAGATAGAACGGTTATTTATAAATTACTGACTTTTCATCAATTCTCGCACCTAACCCCGTTCCTGCCTCTCTCTCTCTCTCTCTCTGTGTGTATCTGCCTCTCTCTCTCTCTCTCTCTCGTTCTGCTTGTCTGTGTTTGGTGGGGATAAAGAGAGATATATATATATAGAGAGAGAGAGATTTTTTTCTCTTAACCTGTGCGTCCCCGCGAAAACGACCGTGAGGCCGTGCCTATAAACAAAGTAAACTCACTGCATTGTTACCTTTGCATTCTACTCATACCTAATCCTCGTCACATACATGTGACATGTATCGATAATTTTATGTTTAAATAAGTCAGTGAATTTGTTAAATGAATGATTTAATCCGGTCAATAAAGTGTGATTTTAAAAATCTTGCCTTGTCTCATTAAAAAACAACAATAGAAACTCTATTAAAGACACCAATGAAATATAGCTGATAGATACAATGTACTCAACCTGCTAGATCTGGGGTCCCCAACTCCCTGTCCTTGGACCGATACCACCCTCCGTGGACCGGTTGGTGCCAGGGTGCAAAGAAAAAATTTTGTGATTTAAAATGTGGTTATTTTTCTTTCATAAGTAGTGTCTACCCAATCCGCAGAAAAATTTCATGTATGAAACCGATCCGTGGGACAAAAAAGGTTGAGGACTGCTGGGCTAGATGATCCAACGGTTAGAACCGCCATACCGGAACCGGGAGGTTGGGGGTTCGAACCCGGGTCGGGTCACACCTAAAATTGGCAATCCAGTGGCTTGTCTTGCTTCATCATCAAAGTGCAGGGATTGGTCGGGTCGGTGTCAGTATACTGTGATTGGGAGGGATATGTGAGTTGTGCTACACTTCGTATTCCTGTGTGGCGGCACATGCTCGTAAAATGTCCAAATAGCAACGTTACTTAAACAACCAACTTGTGGTGGGAGTGACGTTAAACCCAAGTCCAATATACTCATCCTCAGGTAGTCCTCTGCAAGGCAAGTATAAAATAAATTGCCCTGCATGTCTCTAGTATCAGTCCACCTAAAGCTTGAGGTGAGATGCAGGTTGAAAATTTCAGGTCTTCATATTATGACCAGCCTGTGACTAGTATGACAAAAAACCTGAAGGTTGCTATTTGCCGTTCATGGGGGGACACTACTGTCCTCATCACTGTATTTTCCCTCTCGATCAACGGTGTGATTAGTCTCAAGAGTTTTAAATACGTGTCGTCGTGCATTCGCAAATTAAATAATTACGAAAATCACTTGGATAAAATCTCAACTCATCCAATAAATTGATGTGGGTGTGGGTCGCTCGATCCAACAGCCACCGTTGGCTCAGTATCGTTTGATGCTCACTTTCCGATTGGGAATGGCTGAACATGCGATTCCACATAGGGCCTGTTGGTTGTGAGACATTGTGAACGGGCTATGGTCCGAAATGAAGTGATAAAACTACGTACATCAAGAGTCGAAGTGTTTTGTGTATCAATGAAACTTCCGTTTTCGTACCTCTATGCAATCAGTCCTCGTAGTGGCGAGAAAAATTTCATAAAGCCTGGCCGCCACGTGTGTGCGCAAAATTGGAATGAAAATCTGTTCCTAAAGCCCGGATTTGGGCGAGGCTGTGAGCCGGGCTTGATCGTGTGTGGGGGGCTAAATTTGTACATATGTGCCATCAAGGGCCTTAATCGCAGGTTCTGTTCTTTGCGCACAAGATAAGATTTCTTTCCCTTATTTCCTCCTCGCACAAAACTCTCTACTTGCCGGGAAGGGTGGTAGAAATTGTCTGTCGTCCAATGAAAACAGTATTTTCAAAAACTTCCAGCTGTAAAGTGTTTTTGCTTACTCGATGAGGTTTTGTGAAGTGCTTTTTGTTTGTGAGTTTTGAGTTCTGGAAAATCCGCCCCGTATTTTATGTATAACAGCTAAACTCGCATGTAAAAATCGTCGGCTATCATGAGCTTAGATTGTATGCCACGAGCCAAAAAAAACCCTAGACGTTTGGCCCATAATAATTGGGTCTGAATGACTGGCCGCCGCTCCGCTGTGATAACAGGAAGCTTAAGTTTTGCCAAAGTGTACTTTTTACCGAATTGAAATACGAGGCCGCCGGAACATGCTGAGATTTTGGAGTAAAATTGTTTTTTTTTTGGTACATTTTTTTGCTGTTTCTTTTTTTCTATTTTTTAAAAATATGAATCGTCACTCCCCTCCCAAACCTCCCTCCCCCCGTCCCCGCCCTCGCCCTCGCACAGGTATTCTTACTGCACATCGTGCCCCCCCCCCCGGCACGGGCATTGTCACCGCACATCGTGTTTCCTCCCCCCCCCCCCCCCGGCACATCGTGTTTCCTCCTCCCCCCCCTTCGCACAAGTATTGTCACCGCACATCACGTCTCCCCCGCGCACAGGTATTTTCACCGCACATCGTCTTCTTCCTCCCCCCCCCCAGGCCCCCCCCTCCCCCGGCACAGGTATTGTCACCGCACATCGTCCCCCCCCCCACTCCCCGGCACAGGTATTGTCACCGCACATCGTCTCCCCCCCCCCCCACTCCCCGGCACAGGTATTGTCACCGCACATCGTCTCCCCCCCCCACTCCCCGGCACAGGTATTGTCACCGCACATCGTCTCCCCCCCCCCACTCCCCGGCACAGGTATTGTCACCGCAAATAGTCCCCCCCCCCACTCCCCGGCACAGGTATTGTCACCGCACATCGTCCTCCCCCCCACTCCCCGGCACAGGTATTGTCACCGCACATCGTCCTCCCCCCCCCACTCCCCGGCACAGGTATTGTCACCGCACATCGTCGTCTCCCCCCCCCCCCACTCCCCGGCACAGGTATTGTCACCGCACATCGTCTCCCCCCCCCCCCACTCCCCGGCACAGGTATTGTCACCGCACATCGTCCTCCCCCCCACTCCCCGGCACAGGTATTGTCACCGCACATCGTCTCCCCCCCCACTCCCCGGCACAGGTATTGTCACCGCACATCGTCCTCCCCCCCCACTCCCCGGCACAGGTATTGTCACCGCACATCGTCCTCCCCCCCACTCCCCGGCACAGGTATTGTCACCGCACATCGTCTCCCCCCCCCCCCCCACTCCCCGGCACAGGTATTGTCACCGCACATCGTCCTCATCCCCACTCCCCGGCACAGGTATTGTCACCGCACATCGTCCTCATCCCCACTCCCCGGCACAGGTATTGTCACCGCACATCGTCCTCATCCCCACTCCCCGGCACAGGTATTGTCACCGCACATCGTCTCCCCCCCCCCCACTCCCCGGCACAGGTATTGTCACCGCACATCGTCTCCCCCCCCCCACTCCCCGGCGCAGGTATTGTCACCGCACATCGTCTCCCCCCCCCCACTCCCCGGCACAGGTATTGTCACCGCACATCGTCTCCCCCCCCCCCACTCCCCGGCACAGGTATTGTCACCGCACATCGTCCTCCCCCCACTCCCCGGCACAGGTATTGTCACCGCACATCGTCTCCCCCCCCCACTCCCCGGCACAGGTATTGTCACCGCACATCGTCCTCCCCCCCACTCCCCGGCAGAGGTATTGTCACCGCACGTCGTCCTCCCCCCCACTCCCCCGCACAGGTATTGTCACCGCACGTCGTCCCCCCCCCCACTCCCCCGCACAGGTATTGTCACCGCACATCGTCTCCCCCCCCCACTCCCCCGCACAGGTATTGTCACCGCACATCGTCTCCCCCCCCCCACTCCCCGGCACAGGTATTGTCACCGCACATCGTCCCCCCCCCACTCCCCGGCACAGGTATTGTCACCGCACATCGTCTCCCCCCCACTCCCCGGCACAGGTATTGTCACCGCACATCGTCCTCCCCCCCCCCCACTCCCCGGCACAGGTATTGTCACCGCACATCGTCCTCCCCCCCCCACTCCCCGGCACAGGTATTGTCACCGCACATCGTCCTCCCCCCCCCCCTCCCCGGCACAGGTATTGTCACCGCACATCGTCCTCCCCCCCCCCCCACTCCCCGGCAAGGGTATTGTCACCGCACATCGTCCTCCCCCCCCCCCACTCCCCGGCACAGGTATTGTCACCGCACATCGTCCTCTCCCCCACTGCCCGGCACAGGTATTGTCACCGCACATCGTCCTCCCCCCCCCACTCCCCGGCACAGGTATTGTCACCGCACATCGTCGTCTCCCCCCCCCCCCACTCCCCGGCACAGGTATTGTCACCGCACATCGTCTCCCCCCCCCCACTCCCCGGCACAGGTATTGTCACCGCACATCGTCCTCCCCCCCACTCCCCGGCACAGGTATTGTCACCGCACATCGTCTCCCCCCCCACTCCCCGGCACAGGTATTGTCACCGCACATCGTCCTCCCCCCCCACTCCCCGGCACAGGTATTGTCACCGCACATCGTCCTCCCCCCCACTCCCCGGCACAGGTATTGTCACCGCACATCGTCTCCCCCCCCCCCCCCCACTCCCCGGCACAGGTATTGTCACCGCACATCGTCCTCATCCCCACTCCCCGGCACAGGTATTGTCACCGCACATCGTCCTCATCCCCACTCCCCGGCACAGGTATTGTCACCGCACATCGTCCTCATCCCCACTCCCCGGCACAGGTATTGTCACCGCACATCGTCTCCCCCCCCCCACTCCCCGGCACAGGTATTGTCACCGCACATCGTCTCCCCCCCCCCACTCCCCGGCGCAGGTATTGTCACCGCACATCGTCTCCCCCCCCCCACTCCCCGGCACAGGTATTGTCACCGCACATCGTCTCCCCCCCCCCCCACTCCCCGGCACAGGTATTGTCACCGCACATCGTCCTCCCCCCACTCCCCGGCACAGGTATTGTCACCGCACATCGTCTCCCCCCCCCACTCCCCGGCACAGGTATTGTCACCGCACATCGTCCTCCCCCCCCCTCCCCGGCAGAGGTATTGTCACCGCACGTCGTCCTCCCCCCCACTCCCCCGCACAGGTATTGTCACCGCACGTCGTCCCCCCCCCCACTCCCCCGCACAGGTATTGTCACCGCACATCGTCTCCCCCCCCCACTCCCCCGCACAGGTATTGTCACCGCACATCGTCTCCCCCCCCCCCACTCCCCGGCACAGGTATTGTCACCGCACATCGTCCCCCCCCCACTCCCCGGCACAGGTATTGTCACCGCACATCGTCTCCCCCCCACTCCCCGGCACAGGTATTGTCACCGCACATCGTCCTCCCCCCCCCACTCCCCGGCACAGGTATTGTCACCGCACATCGTCCTCCCCCCCCCACTCCCCGGCACAGGTATTGTCACCGCACATCGTCCTCCCCCCCCCCTCCCCGGCACAGGTATTGTCACCGCACATCGTCCTCCCCCCCCCCACTCCCCGGCAAGGGTATTGTCACCGCACATCGTCCTCCCCCCCCCCCCCACTCCCCGGCACAGGTATTGTCACCGCACATCGTCCTCTCCCCCACTGCCCGGCACAGGTATTGTCACCGCACATCGTCCTCTCCCCCACTCCCCGGCACAGGTATTGTCACCGCACATCGTCCTCTCCCCCACTCCCCGGCACAGGTATTGTCACCGCACATCGTCCTCTCCCCCACTCCCCGGCACAGGTATTGTCACCGCACATCGTCCTCTCCCCCACTCCCCGGCACAGGTATTGTCACCGCACATCGTCCTCCCCCCCACTCCCCGGCACAGGTATTGTCACCGCACATCGTCCCCCCCCCCCCACTCCCCGGCACAGGTATTGTCACCGCACATCGTCTCCCCCCCCCCCACTCCCCGGCACAGGTATTGTCACCGCACATCGTCCTCCCCCCCACTCCCCGGCACAGGTATTGTCACCGCACATCGTCTCCCCCCCCCCAATCCCCGGCACAGGTATTGTCACCGCACATCGTCTCTCCCCCCCCCACTCCCCGGCACAGGTATTGTCACCGCACATCGTCTCCCCCCCCCCCACTCCCCGGCACAGGTATTGTCACCGCACATCGTCTCCCCCCCCCCACTCCCCGGCACAGGTATTGTCACCGCACATCGTCCTCCCCCCCCCCCACTCCACTCCCCGGCACAGGTATTGTCACCGCACATCGTCCTCCCCCCCCCCCACTCCCCGGCACAGGTATTGTCACCGCACATCGTCTCCCCCCCCCCCCACTCCCCGGCACAGGTATTGTCACCGCACATCGTCTCCCCCCCCCCCACTCCCCGGCACAGGTATTGTCACCGCACATCGTCCTCCCCCCCCCCACTCCCCGGCACAGGTATTGTCACCGCACATCGTCCTCCCCCCCCCCCTCCCCGGCACAGGTATTGTCACCGCACATCGTCCTCCTCCCCCCACTCCCCGGCACAGGTATTGTCACCGCACACCGTCCTCCCCCCCCCCCACTCCCCGGCACAGGTATTGTCACCGCACATCGTCCCCCCACTTCCCGGCACAGGTATTGTCACCGCACATCGTCGTTCCCCTCGCACAGGGACTGCCACCACATCATCCCCTCCGCTCATACATTTATTGTCATTTACTGGCTGAACCGAATTACACACCACACATTTAATACAGGCCTTCTCTATCGTGTATCAAAGCATCAAGCGGATTTGTAAGTAATTTCTAGGTATTAAAAAAAAAAAAAAAATCTCTAAAAGCTATGAGAGATATAAAAACTTCAGTTTCTCAAAAGTTGTCGGAAGGGGTTAAGAACAATTTTATGGTTACGATATGGTTTTTTAAAACTGATATTCGGATCTTAAGCGATGAAATGAAAGACGGTATGATTTTGTATGTGTTGTCCGGAAATAGTGGAAAGAAAATTAAATGAGCGTCAAGTCTGTGATGTAATCGTGTTATGTAACATTGTAACTGCTTCTAGTTAGGTTGAAAATCAATACAGGCGGCGCCAAAACGACATCGAAACGACACCGAGGCGAAATCGAATCGCGCCGATTCAAATCTTCGAATAACACGAAACGACAGCGAAACAATAAAACGACATCGATGGTACCGACACCGAGATGTATTTTACGACGTTGCCAGATGGATTTTCAACTTTTACATTTTCATTAGATTGAAAATCTAATGGAAATAAAACTGAAGACATTGTGGACCTCATTCACGAAAAGAATCTAGATTTACTGTTTATCGTTGAAACATGGTTAGTGAAAGAGCGTGATGCTATTATTGAAGATGAACTGACACCTAATTTCAAAATTAAATCTTTTCCTCGGAAAAATCATCTTGGAGGCGGGATCGCTGTAATTTTCAGAAAATCACTTGAACCAAAAATTGTTATTAAACCGGAAACTAGCTACCAACCTGAAACATTTGAGATTATGGAGCTATCATTAGATCTTGGCACCAAAGTCTTTCATTTTGTCTGCATTTATCGAGCGTCAGGCAGTAAAACCAATTTTCTGAGTGAACTTGAAGTTCTCCTACCACGCTTAACCTGCGAGAAAGGATACCCTGTTCTTTTGGGTGATCTTAATTTTCATTTTGATTCTGAAACATCATCTGAAGTAAAACGACTTAAAGAACTTATCGACCAATGCAACATGTCTCAGATAATCAAATGTTCAACTCATCGAGCTGGTCACATCTTAGATTTAGTGATCATCAAACAAACCTTGAGCACCTTCACCAACACTGCCGTCCTAGAAAAACTCATTTCGGATCATAAAACCATCGTACTCGATATTGATTTCGCAAAGCCAAATATCATCAAAAAAGTTGTGTCGTCCAGAGACATAAAAGGTATCGACATCAATGCCTTCAAGACGGAAATGGCCAATGCTCTCGAGAACTTTGAAGGCACATCTTATAATAACATCCAGCAAGATCTACTACAGCGACATGCACCTATCAAGACCAGGTCAATCTCCAACAGACCGTTCGCTCCATGGTACACCCTAGATGTCAAAGCAGCCAAAGCAGAATGTCGCAAAGCAGAAAGGAAATGGTTAAAGACAGGTCTTACAGTCCACAAGGACATTTTCAAACACCAGAAGAACAAATGGAAATGTGTTATTAAACTTGCAAAAAAAGACTTCTATGTCACTAAACTTCAAAATTCTACATCTTGTAAGGAACTTTTTAGTATTTGTGATGAACTCACAGGGAAAAGAAAGGAAACACCTCTACCCACAATTTACGAGAACAATTTGTTGCCCAATGTTTTTGCTGATTATTTTGATAAAAAAGTTACAACTATCCGAGAAAATCTTGACAGTTTTGATGCCATTGATCATTTTGATGAGTTTCAGGGAAATCCTATAGACACTTTTGGTGTTGTGTCGAATGAATCTGTAAAATCTATCATCATGGCATCGCCATCAAAATGTTGTGACCTCGATCCTATTCCTACATTTTTGGTTAGATCTTGTATTGGTGAACTGGTTCCAACTATTACAAAAATAATAAACAACTCTATTTTAAGTGGGTCTGTCCCTGATTATTTTAAAACAGCCTGGGTAACACCACTTTTGAAAAAAACGACTCTTGATCAAAACATGTTGAAAAATTATAGACCCGTCTCAAACCTTCCTTTTCTTTCAAAAATCCTTGAAAAGGTGATATTACAACAACTAATGTGTCATTTGAGAAATAATGACCTGTTGGAACCATTTCAATCTGCTTACAGAAGTAACCACAGTACTGAAACTGCACTATTAAGAATCATGAATGACATATTAGTAAAGGCAGATTCTGGAAATATTACTCTGCTAAATTTGTTGGATCTATCAGCAGCGTTCGACACCATCGATCACGAAATCCTGCTCAGAAGGCTAGAAACATCGTTTGGAGTCAGAGGGGTCGCCCTTAAATGGGTCGAATCTTACCTGTCAAATCGCCACCAATTTGTTGTAACCAACAAAATAAGATCTTTTTCTTATGCGCTTCAGTATGGCGTACCACAAGGCTCAGTTCTTGGTCCTATTTTGTTTACTATCTATACTATTCCACTTGTACATGAAATAAAGAAATTTAATTTACAATATCATTTTTATGCTGATGATACCCAGCTCTACAGTTCTGCCTTGCCATGCGATGTTGACAGCCTTCTGCAGCAGGCTGGAAACTGTATAACAGAAATTAAAAGCTGGATGAACCAAAACAAACTGGCACTAAATGAGGATAAAACTGAGGTTATTTTATTAGGCCGTGAGCGGGTTCTGCAAGAAGTGGACAGAACTGAGATGATAATTGGCACTAATTCAATAGAAATTTCAAAAAAAGTAAAAAACCTAGGGGTTTACATTGATTCAAATCTTTCTATGTCATCTCAGGTTAGTCACCTCATTCGTATTCTATACATGGAAATCTGGAAAATTGGTAAAATCAGACATCTTATTTCAACTGAAACTGCGGCTGTTTTAGTAAATTCTTTTGTACTTTCAAAGATTGACTATTGCAACTCCCTTTTGGCTGGAATTTCACAAAAAAATATTAGAAAACAAATTGCTCAAAACAATGCAGCGAGACTTGTTTTGAAGAAAAAGAAAAGAGATTCAGCACTGCCACTTCTGCAGAGTTTGCACTGGCTGCCAGTCGAGAAAAGAATAATGTACAAATTGTCATCCATTTGTCACAAATGTGTCAATAATACTGCTCCATCGTACCTAGTTGATTTAACTGATTACTATGTTCCATCTCGTCAACTAAGATCATCATCTGACACTACAAAATTGAAAGTACCTAAAATGAATCTGTCCACTGTAGGAGAAAAGTCCTTTTCATTTCTTGGCCCTACCATCTGGAACACTCTTCCAAAGACAACCAGGGAAATTAATGACATTGGTTCTTTCAAACGCCATCTGAAGACCCATTTCTTTCAGACAAACTAGGCTAGGTGTTTTTCGGCAGCAACAATAGTAAATATTTTTGAATTTCTTTTGTGTATGCGTGTGTGTGTGTGTGTGTGTAAGAGTTTGTTAAAGCGCCCAGAGCTTGTCATCGACGGGGTTGGGCGCTATATAAATGCAATATATTATTATTATTATTATTATTCCCAAAAATCAAATCTTAACTGTACAAAAAAAATAACAGGAACCACAATGACAGAAACGTCGACTAAGCACTAAAAGGAAAAACAAACATGTTAGCATCCAGAATCCAGAAAAACGATGAAACAAGCTCATCTCCTCCCCACTACTGCTCAATTCAGTCTCCATATTAGCACGTTTTGAGAAATATTTTTGTAGTTTAAACTTTAAGTACTAGATCTAGAACAACTATAGAATTTATTCCCAGAGGTGTGAGATCGTTTCATGATGATAGGAATGATAAAATAGACTATGCCTTTGGGTAATACATCAAGAGTGGAGATGGAATAAAGCTGTATTGGGGTGACGTCATGATGGGCCGGCATTTCGCTACCTAATGTCCTGTTCTATCTCCATTTTCTGAAGGAAAAAAAACCCAAAAAACTGGAGATCTTTTAATATATAGGAAAGTTCATGCACATTATGTCACCTGTTTAAAAAAAATGCGTTGTGGCAGATATCAAGCAGTTTCACGGTTCGATTTATTGTACCGGTAACTCTATCATAATACGAAAGCCGCAAACGTTTAATGTGGAATTTATCAGTTGTGCAAAAAGTGGAGATGGAACAAACAACTAAGGTCACGATTTTTCTGGATTTTTGATTTGGATTGGTATAGCAAAAACTTTATTCACTTGAAAATATTGCAGCAGTACGAAACGAAACAAAATATTACTCTAAGTCAGGAGTTCCCAACTTTTGTTTCACCCCGTTCACACACAGCAACTCCTTGGAAAGTATTATTTATCTCTGCCCTGTTTTGTCCAGTAACAAGTATAAAATATACGAATCATTAAATCCAAAACAGTAGAAAGAACAAAAAATAATTTTCTTCACAAAACAGTACTACTTCAAACTTTCTTATCAACTTCAGATTAAAAAAAAAATTTAAAAACTATATATTACAAATCCACAGTAGTAGTAATAATTATTAACAATGATAGTGATAACTAATAATAGTGATATTGTAAGGATGACGATTATGTAATATAATAATAATAATAATATGGACATGATAATAATAATAATAATAATATATTGAAGATGATGATGATAATAAAATGATGATGATGATAATAAATAATAATAATAATAAGATTTCATCCCGTAATGCAAGCCCATAGCGTTTTGCTGTCATTCGACCACCCATCACAACAATAAGAAACAGATGTTGTATTCCATCAATTGAAAAGCTGTGTTCTAAGATGTTCCTTGAACATTTCAGTATTCTGTAATCTCAAAGTTTGCAGGCAGCAAATTCCAGGTCTTTGGGCAAATTTACTGCCTGAGTGGGCAAAATTCGCCCTCGGCTCCTTCCTGGTTGGAAACTCCTGTTCTGACGGCGAAAGAGAAGACTCGCGTTCAAACAGACAAACCAGCGTCATCCTTTGGCTGCACCATCTGTGGTAGGGACTGTCAGTGTCACTCCCGGATAGGCTTGTCCAGCCACACACGACGCTGCACAAGAACGTACAGACACCCAGAGCACAAGCCCATAGTCTATCGAGACTGACTGACGCCGACAACAGCAAAATTCTGACGGCGACTGGTTGGTGGACGCTTCAGGTAGTGTCTCCTTCTGTCCTATCGTTGCTGTCATATTCTGTCTATCGTCATGTGACCGTTATCGTGTCGTCGTGCTTTCTCTAAACTCAAACTCTTTGCTATATGTAGCAGTTCATGGTGTCCAGCTGGATGGGGAATTTGATTCATTCATCTATTGTGGTTGGTCCTAGGCCTCCAGTTGACAGGAGTTGGCTTCTGGATATGAAAGAAAAACAAAACATTTCGTAAAAATATATAAGTGTAATTGAGCCCCGAATGTGTGACATGCAATTGCCAACTATCAATAAAACATTTTAGCTGAATGTGTAGACTTCCTGCATATCCGAAGAAGGCACCATGAAAGTATTTTCTGACGTGGGCTCACAGCGCGGCCTGTCCTTTCTGATAGAGGCTAAGATCTACAACTTGATTTAATAACTAGTATACCCATTTGCAAAACTTTTTCCCAGATCTATACGAAACAACTTTTTGAGAATTTTACTAATGTGTTAAAATTATGTTAAACTTAACAGTTCTGAATACCAAACAAATAAAAAAAAAGGCAGTGGCCACGGTTATGGCAGCCGGTGAACACAACTCACCATTTTTCTTTGTTCGGCTTTACTCCCGTTCGTACAGCAGCGCTTCCTTTCTGTTTTTTTTCTATTGGGGAATGAGCGTAATCTGCCGTAAACGTAGCCACTGCCATAAAAAAAACGTGTTCCCAAACAGACCGTCAGGGGCGCAAAAGTGGCCACTGTCGTGCCGACGTGCCGATGTGCCTCAAAACCCAGACTCAAACTCAAACTCATGCCCTAGAATATAAGAGTGGCCTAACTCTTGTTTTATTGTTTCAAAAAATTTTGAGTTTGAATTAAAAAAAAAAATATTTGTGTGTGTGTGTGTGTGTGAGAGAGAGAGAATTGTAATGATCTGGAGGATGAATTTCAGGTACTATTATCTTGCAAAAAAAATAATAAAATCAAAGAAACATTTTTTACCTCTTGGCTTGTTAGACCAAACATGTTTAATTTCATAATTTTTTTTTGTGTGGTCGATGCACGATGGAGGACTACAGTCGTTTGAACTGTTTTACCATAAATACTAAAGTACAATAATCTCGCCTTGTGACTTCTGGTGAGGTCTGAAAACTGAATTCTTCTATGTGTTAAAACGTAGATCTTGGTGATATTTTCATGTATAGAAAATTTACGACAGATGAAGATGGACTGGGGGAGGGAGGGGGGGGGGGGTTGAAAAATGATTGTTGTTGCTGGCAATTATTAGTCAAGTTATATTTTAGTGTATATTATTACAAGTAAATGTACAAATTGTAGGAGGCAGTAATGAGCGGAGAGATCGAATGACCGTGAGTTTTTTTTTTTTAATGTTTCTGCACATCTTGTTTGCATGATTCTTCTGTACGTTTTGAAGTGACCACCAAGACCTACAATCAGCTTGAACTTTATTTGATTGTCCTCTTAGAATGGCAAGGTTTTAAATTCCTTCCATCAACGTTTGAGAAATTGAAGTTTCATGTGCTCATAGCTTTTAGGGATAAGCCTTTTTTTGTTGTCTTAGTAATACACACCGAATCATCCGCTTGATACTTTGACACACAATGGAGAAAGCTTCTAGAAGTAGTGTGTAGTGTGTAACTCAGTTCAGCCAAAAAGTGGAGATAGAACTGTGTCATTCTAAGGGGACGCAAATGTGGTTGGGTCTGACAAAACCGAACTAAAGGTGAAATGTTTACACCTCTTTAAAAAATCAGAATAAAATATTTCTAAGACGATTTCATGCGAAGTATTTTAACTGAATACAGAAAAATGGCAAGTCGTTCATATTGTAAGCAAATCTCAATTTTAATGAAATATTTTCCGCCCTTTGGAGCAGCCTTCTCTGGAATTTGGTCTTTCACATTCAGCCCGATTTCGTCGGATCCGCTCACAAATTAAAAAAAAAAAGTAGGCTCAGAGAAGAGACAAGAAATACGTGGTTTATTTAGTCTCGGGCGAGTGATCACTGTACCACTGAAGAGCTAGAAGGCCTTGGACACGCCCATACGATTATCTCATTTTCCAAAACTTATCATCCCCTTAGAATGCCAAGGTTCCAAGTCCCATCCGTCAACTTTTAAGAAATCGAGGACTGAAGTTTCATGTACAAATAGCTTTTAGAGAAAAGAATTGGTTCTTTTTTCAAACACTCACAAATTACACAGCGAATCTGCTTGATACTTTGACATACAATCTAGAAAGTCTGTAGAAGTGTGTAAATAGTAATTCAGTGCAGCCAAAACGTGTAGATAGAACCTTTGTCATTGTAAGGGGGGGGGGGGCAGTGTTTACAAAATTGTGGGCTAGAGAAGTGACAAAAAATACACGGCTAATTTCGTCACCGGGGTGTTAGATTACTATACCATTGAAAAACTAGAAGACCTGTACACACCCATAACATTATCTCATTTTCCAACAACAAATGGGATTAGATCACTATACGACTGGAAAGTCCTGTACGTGCTGATAATGCCTTATCTCAATTTTCGAAACAAAACAAAACACAAAAATTAATTTGGGTCACTTTTTTTTTCTTCAGGCACAATTTTGGCACACAATTTTTTTGTGTTTGGGTTTGGGTTAACGGGTTTTTGGCCGGCACGCTAACGGCCACTTTGTGCCTCTCACGGTTTTTTCGTTATCTCTCTTTGGGCTATCTTTCAGCCCTCAGACGCCTATAGGTAACATCAGATAACAGTGAAATTAAAAATATAACGGGGGAAAAGCCCGTATTAAAAATCTAACGTGAAAAGGCCGGTACTGTAAAGTATATCTATGAATTTTATAAATATGATGCCGTTAAATCAACTTGGCGAGTTCGACCTCTTTCAGAAATGACAAGATGCGCTGCGGGTCCACCTCAGAAAGTAATTCTTTTATGGGTCCGCAGACATAGTGTCTTCTTTGGATATGCATGAAGTCTACACATTCAGTTAAAGTGTGTTTTATTGACATATCGAGGGGTATTTGAATTTTGTTGTACACGACAAATTTGCCGATTTTGAGGTTCTGTCATGGAAGTGGTTCTCTCACTCCTAATTTCATTATTTGTAAGTGTCATTCCAAGAAACCTTTCGAGACACGTGATTGTGATGTAATGATGCGTACGTTTTGACCCTGATTTTACACAACTCTCCAAACTTCCAATCCTCTTTTTCTCGAAAAGGCAAAACTGTACGTAGAACAATATGGAGAATAGCCGCCGATGACCGAGGCCTAAGCTTTGTTTAGCTCTTTATTTGAAGAAGTTTCGCTGCTCTTAGCATTTACACCTCGTTTTTCTTGTTTGAACGTTTCTTGTTTCTGTGTGTTTTTGTGGTAGGGATGAGTTTTATTTAGAATTTTGCCTGGGGCAGCGGCCTTGTTCGGCCTGCTCTTCTCGATTTTCAACTGCCAAGGTATCTTTAACGTGAGCAAACGTGCACACGGGCTCTCCGAGGTTTTCGTCCTTATCCGAGAAGACTAGGGACTCTATCCTACCTACCATAAGATTCAGGACAGGAATTTTATCCCCCTTCCCTCCCCCCTCCAAAGTAATAATAATAATAATAATAATAAGCTTTCTGTCACTGAAAAAACTTGCTAATGTGTTGTTTGTAGAACAGTAGTCACGTAGTCTCAATGAAAATTTCCTATCACACATTTTCATTCTACTCTGCGAAAATGCATTGCAGCACAAGACAAAAAAAAAACAGCGTAAATAAATGATATTTAAGACTGAGTTTTGTCCGAAACGGATATGTCCGCGTAATTTATCGCAAAAAATTGAGGCAGTACACAAAGATTTCGTTAGTGTTCGCGACATTAGCTCTTATTCGTTCTATCTCCCATTTTCTGAAAAACTGAAGATCTTTTAGGATGAAGAAGAAGTATAACAAATGCATACTTTGACACTTATTTAAAATGCGTTGTGGCATCAAGCTGTTTCACCGTTCAGATTTATTCTTACTCCTTAACTTAACATTAAATCCGCAAACGTTTAACGTGGAATTTCTCAAAATTTGTGCAAAAAGTGGAGTTGGAACAAACAAGCACTAAGATCGTCTTGTCAGTATCGCTACCAATGAAAACATACCTGCTATGTCTGTGACATTCACTGTTTGTCAAAAACAGGATGTTTATTATGTGTGTTCTGGCTGATTCACAGGATGTCCAAATGATTCACATCTTCATCTGGATAAAAACTGGACTCCTCTCCAGGCAAGATTGTCACAAAGAACCTGCTGAAAAAAGAAAAGTACTGGCGAAAGACTAAGTGTCATCACATTTTCAAACAAAAAATCGAAAGGTTTAATTTCCATTTTATCATACAGATTCTACCTTTTCAACTTCTTTCGTAAACAACAATCATGTGAGTGGATCTGACGAAATCAGCCGTAAGGTGAAAGACCAGATTCCCGACCCCCCCCCCCCCCCCGGCCATCCACGGGGAACATTTTTTCTGTGGACATTGAGATTTGCTTATAATATGGGAGATTAGCCATTTTCTGCCGTTAAAATATTTTGCTTGAAATCGTCTTAGAAATATTTTATTTAAGACGTATAAAAAAATTCACAATTAGCCTGGGGTTTTGTCAGATCCGCCAACATAATTATACAAGGTGTCTCAAATAAATCTACAGACAGTTTGAATATTTATTAATTCAGTGCCAATCAAGATACATTCAGGTTACAGAGGACACGGGTGTAATTGTGTTATGGCATGTATTAAATAAATCGATGGCTGTTCTGAGCCAGGCAATGATGACAACGCAATTCAAAAGAGTTGTTAACAATATTAAGCTGTTAATTTGTGTATACATTTTTTTTTCAGATACTCCGTAAATACATGTAAGTAAATAATAAAGTAAAAATCCATAGGGAAACATTTTCCACAAATTATGTGCCCACGCATAAGAGTTAATCTCTTAAAAAGTATTTTTTTAAAAGTTAAACGTGTAAAGAAAAAAGTTTACCGTTAAACAAAGGCATATGTTTAAACAAAAAGGCAAGCGTGAAAAAGGCATTAAAAAAAAGGCAAGCGTAAAATTAAAAAAAAAGCCACGACTTTAGGAAGCGAATAAGTCTCCCAGATAGATGGGTTTTTTTAATAATAAATCAAAGAAAAAAAATGTAAAGTTACTTTTTTTTCCTTTTCACTAGACTTTCCGCTCGCCTTTTTTTCCCGACGTGACCCAGGCCTGTCAGAAGTCCGCGGAGAAGTCGCGACCGCGGGCCGCGGTTTCAAGTCGGCGGGTCGTAGTTATATTGGCGGGTCGCGGGCGAATATCTGGCAACTTTTTATTTTTATCGCGTTCGACTTCCTTCCGGTTTTGTGTTTATCTTTGCTTTTCTCCAGTTTTCGAAATGCGAACAAAGACAAAGTTTCTATCTACCCACGTTGTATTTCGAGTGCCACAATCTTCTTTATTTGCTTTTATCTTGTGGTATTGTCTAAATATTTAAGTTCGTTTTAGTTTAAAGTGTAGACTAGATTGTCCTAGGTTAGTTAGACAGTGAGAGGTGTGTTAAATTTCATCGGGGCGCGATCGATGTCGGTACTGGGCCATCGACATCGCAACATTTTTCACAAATCGGTGTATAAAAACAATAGGACATTGATAAAGATAATTGGAGAATGCTGATTTGATGTTCAAGTCCAGTCTGATGTATTTATTTGTTTGAATCATTGTGAGGGCCTCATAAGTACTGTAAAGAGCAGTAAAAGCACATCAACAATTCAATACCTATGACAATTAAAGGTTAGTACACAGTTACATTTCATGTTATTTATGTGCCCTTTTTTAATACTATAATACATGTCTAAAACTCAAAATGATTATCACGCTCGTTTTTTACTTTAATCCGTGTCGACCGCGCTAAGTTCAGGGGTTGAGATGATTTTCCACTGACACCCCTGGACGTCTAAATAGACATTAATTTGCATGAGAGAAGCTATGAAAACTGCAGTGGTGGAAGCATAACATGTGACGGAATGCCGTGGACCAAAATTAGAGAAGAGTTTCGTACGTCCCGACCACCCACTGATCCCAAATCCTATCCATAACCCTGTCCTTATCCCTAATCCTAATATCCTTGACTCTAAGACCATCTCTAACCCTGTCCTTGTCCCTAATCCTAAACCTGCCAGCAACCCCTGTCCATATGCCTAATGCTAACCACCCGTAATACAAACTATGCTTAATCCTATCCTCAAAAGCGTATCCTTACCGCTAATCATGTCCGCACCCCTGATACTAAACCCTAAACGTATCCATTTTTCACCCACCCCTAACGCTGTCTTTATTCCCAATCCTACATCTAAATTTATCCCAAATCCTACTTACCTTGTCTTACCCTAATCCTAAACCTATCCCCTAATTCCTTCTCTCTCATCCTAAACCTATCCCTTAATTCCTTCTCTCTCATCCTAAGCATATCCTTAACCCCTGTCCTTATGCCTTACGTTAAAGCCATTCCTAGTCCATACTATCCTTAATCATTAACATATCCTTAACTCTGTTCCTTGCCGGTAGTCCTAATACATAATCTTATTCCTAACCCTGCCCCTTGCCCTCTCAGCTAGAAAACAAAAAGAAAATTATTAACAATCTATATAAAAAAACTGCCTAGAGTGGAAAGTGGTCAGGACGCATGGAATTCTTTCCAAAAAATTAAAAATTCAACCCAATAAAAAAGAACGAAACAAGTTTAGAATTTCTCTTCCCTCACACCCCCCCCCCCCCAAACCCATAAAAAATGGACAACCTTGCTTCCCACCCACCATAATGAGTTGCTGAACTTGTACATATTCACAGACCCTCCCCCCTCCCACTGACGACCTGAAACAACGGCAACAGATCAAGGCTGAAAACCAAGACCACACACACAGGCAATTGAGATAGACAGACAGACAGACCAGAAACCCAAAGGATGCTCGATATCACAATAAGATATGTGCAACACGGTGTACATTACACGAGATTTAGTGAGATGTCTCGAGTTTTGCAGAACTGGAGCTGAGACTTTGACAAGCCTTGTTCGATTCGGAAGTGAAAGATTTGTCGCATCCTGAAATGGGTTTGCCCACCGAACCCCTCCCCACCCCGCCCCCTCCCCCCCAACAAAAACCCCAGCACCTTTAGAACAGTAGCTTTAAGGAGTCCCAACCCTCAGCCCCTCCCCCCTTTGCCATCCGAAGTTTCCTCACACCCCTCTCCCATTTTAAATTTTCAACTGATAGTTTTTCATTGTTAGACCTTTACACTGGTAAAGTACTGAAACAATTTACGTAACTAAATTCCTTTATTAATTGAAATCAAATGAAAAAATAAGAGGAAAAAAATCCCTATTTCGGTGGATCATAAAACTATACATAGCGAGTACATTCTTTACCAGTTTGGAGTTCCTATTCTGTCTGAAACACAGCCGGCTTAACGCATGGGCACACTAGGCAGTTGTCCAGGGCCCCCAAGGGTTTAGGAGGCCCCATGCATGCACGTTTACAATGGTTTTTGACACGGGGAAGAAAATCCTATTGCTTTGCCCAAATAAGACTGCCCGGGACTGAAGTTCCTCCAGAATTCCTCCCCTTGAATTCCCTCCCTTGGGAGCCAATGCCCTTACTCTGAGAATCATCGCTATGAAGATTGTTGCACGGAGCAATGGCGTGCAGAAAGGGAGGACAGAGGGTGCGTAGGCCCGTGCATCCATTTAAGGGGGTATCCAATCAACGAGTATCTAGGCCCTATACTTGAGTCTTGGGCTCGGTCTTGGGGCATACAAATCAAGAAGTTGCCCGCCCCGGGCATGATGGGGCATCACCAGACCTGTGCACGCCACTGACACGGAGCTAACATCAGATCATACGGCTTGTTAACTCTTTGGAGTTCGTGCATTTTTTTTTAACCTTTTCTGAAACTCAACGAGGGTTGTCTCAAAGATTGCATGCTAGAGTCAGCTTGTTTACGTAGAATACAGACACGGTCAATAGAAATATTCGCACCGCACCCAAAGCGTACATGTTTGGACTTATTGAAAGAACACGTAACACGTTATGTAACACGTTTAAGCCTGAAAACATTCCTTTTATAACTGATAGAATGCAACCATGTTTGTTTCTGACCGTTGTCCCATATGCTTAGCATCTTTGTACAGGGGAATTGAATAATACGAGTTGAAGAAATTACTCTTTCAAAGGATTAGGCCTTACCTTTTGACGGGATAACGCGGTATATAAAAATTGATATTTATTATTCATATCAATTTGCTTTTCAGACATGCAGCACCTTTTTTGTTCAAAGCTTAGACCACTAAGGGGGACCCCACCAAAACGAAGCCTCGACCTGTGTGCATTTTGAATTTAACTTGTTACCTGTGAGTGGGAATATCATGGTACATTTGGCTGTTATCCTGTTTAGTTATGGCTTTTTTTTACACCCTCATCCCGACTGCCAAACGAGAGCCCAGCAAGAGAAAATGTGGACCTTTGTGCATTTTTGGATTTGCCGACTCTCTGTGAGTGGGGAAAATTATCTGCATAACTTTCCTCTCAACCTGCCTACTAAAGGAGAGCCCAGAAATACAGAGCGTGGACATTTGTGCGTTTTGCCTCAGTTGATTGAGCGGGAAAACCATGTTACACGTAGCTGGTACGTTGCTTAGTTGTGTTTATAAGTGCACAGTTTCCTTCGGTCCGACTACTGAGCAGGGCCCAGCCATAAGGACTATGAAACCTTTGTGTACATTTTGGACGTCCCCGCCTGTGAGTGCGAAAATCATGTTACATTTAGCTGGTACATTGTTCGGTCACGGTCTATAAACGCACAGCGTTCTTCCTACCCCGAGTAACGGAGCAGAACCCAGAGGTATAGAGTGTAGGCCTTTGTGCGTTTTGGTTTAGCTGGCTATCTCTGTGAGTGGGAAAATTATATCACATGTAGCTGGTACATTGTTTAGCCCTGGTTTTTAAGTGCACAGCATTCTCTCCCACCCCGACGAACGAGCATAGCCCAGACGTACAGAGCAAGGCTGCTGTGCATTTTTTCTGCTGACTGGACCAGTGTCATAAGTAGACTTTGGTCATGATCGTTCGTTTCTTTAGGGCCTCACTGGAAGGACTTTGGTCCTAACGACTTTGGTGACGAAGAACGCACGGTTTGACATATTGATTTTGTCCATTTTCCCAAATTGCCTGCACAACTTTTCTCAACTTCGGCGACCAATTGGTAATTCAGCGGCGCAAAGTCAGGATAATTTAGTATATTGTGCAGGTAAACAGCCAGCAGAGCACTGCACCGTGGACCACAACGACAGAACGGGCATATTCGCACCCACAGTGTACACCTCTGGACAGCTTAAGTATAAGAACACTCAACACATGTAACACTTTTCAGAAACGCCTGAAAACACCTTTAGAATTGATAGAATGTAACCATGGCTTAATCTAAAATGCACAAAAGTTGCACGGGCATTCTTATAAAATACGAAACAATCTTATTGCCATAAGAAAACCCTCAGGAACCATAAACATTGTCCCCGTCGAAGTTTTTCCCATAATAATAATAATGTGGAACACTTTCTAATTTATGAACAAGTAGCTGAGTTCCCGGCCTGGCAGGGATAAATCGATTTATTAGTTTCAGTTCTGGGTGATCATTATGGACCTGCTTCATTTTGCCTGTTCCTTTAGCTTTATTTTATTTTTGTTTGTGGCAGAACGTCATAGCCAGTTGCTGCCAGAAAAATGTACACCCAAGAAATAGTGGCAGAAACTGACGTGTATCTGACCAGGCTTCGCATGATAGTGATAGGGTCTTCCTGGATTTACTAAGAAAATAATATAGGAAATTATAGTGTGCACTTCGTGTCTGCCAGTGGCTAACTGTACTGTTCCGGGATTAGAATGCTACCCCCCCCCCTCCCCAATTCCAGTTCTTGTGGTCTAAAAAGTTGACAATCATATACTTTACGGGAAAATTTTATATCGGAAAAAAGAAAAGACATTCTTTTTTCAAAATCCAGTGTAAGATGAACTATTATTTCTAAAAATTCCGTTTTTCTACCGTCTACGACAGTGAACAAGTTAGCTGAGAACGCCTCGCGAGTCCATATGAATAATGAAAATGTCCCTGGATTTTAACGTTCCAAGTAAGCCAACGTCAGGGGGTGGCTCCGTGCCCTGCTGCTCTATAACAAAATTGGAATATATTGAATTTAACGTTATGCCCAGTCTCACCAGTTTTCAGACATTTCCAATTATAGAACATTTTTACTCAGTTACAAAACTCTTTTCAGATCCATACAACACAACTTTTGAGAATTTTACCAATGTGGTAAAATTTAAACGGAACTGTTTAATTCTCTTTGCGAAATTCAGAAGCTGTGAATACCAAACATAAATGACGTACCCAAATAGACCGTGATAGGCACGAAATGACCGTTACTGTGCTGACGCACCTTAAAACCCAAACTCAAAACTCAAATATGTTCATTAATTTTTAATTTAAATAGACCCCCCCCCCCCAACCCCCCCACCTCCCACCAACCCTGTGCTATTTCGTGTCTCTCAGGGCCAACGGTGAGACTTCTTGTAAAGGAACCGTGCATGGGGGATGTCTAAAGCGGATTATTGAATTTACTGGTAAAATATTTGCCAATATAATGCCAAATTCCTTTTATTCTACTTTACAGTTTGATAATAATTCTTTTAATTAAAAACAAATACATTTTTTTTAAGGACTGAACTGACACTACGTAGATTACATTTAGAAAACTTCAACAAAGCATTGCAAGTACCCTAATGATTCGCCTTCTCACATAAAGACGTAGTCAAACTCCGCCCACATTTGACAATTTATACTCCTGTGCTTATCCTAGCTCCGCCCACCTAAAGGTGCAAAAGGGAGGGTGCAATGTAATACGTGAAACATTTTTTGCAAGATCGTATTTCTAAAGAATTAACGAGAACCCCGATCTAGGAGTATACTGATGGCTGTTATCAAACTGGTACACTGTAAAATCCAAAGTCAAACTCCCCCTCCCCTCCCCCCCCCCCGTCCACCCGTACCTCCCCCTCCCCCCCCCCCCAAAAAAAAAAAATCCTCCCTCCTCCCTTATGAACGTAGGAATTATTTTGTAGGTAGCCTAACTACTGTTCGTTCAGAAATCTGTGCCCTTCTTCCGAAAGTTAGCTAAAGTACTCTGAATATTTTGGAAGTTGGTATGTGGATTACTGGTCTTCAAGATTTTAGTAGCGGCTAATTAGTGGACGCTTCTGGTAGGGTCTTCCTTTTGTTTCCTATCGTTCAGTTATTCTTCTGTCTATCCTTTTGCTTTTTCCTGGCGCAAAGTGACGACTGTTATCGTGTCCACTTGCTCTCTTCAAACTCAAACTCGTAGATTTAAGCAAAACAATTTTTATCCTGTGAGAACTCGTCTTATTTCGATTACCATTTCCAGCTATCTTGATTTGATGGACAGGTTTCCAGATAGGATCAAGGGTTAAGGACAGGTTTGATAATAGATTTGGGTTGGGGAAGGGTTAGTAAGGGCTGCTTTTTGGTTTAGAAAATGATCGACAAAATTCGCCGGTTTGAAAAAATCACGTTGCTGATGGACTTACTAGTAAGAACACAGCTCAGTATTTTCTCTACACGGCTTGGTAATCAGATTGGGGTCCCCTACCACTACTACAACACAATCGGTTTTCCAGATACTATAAAAACCACAGAAATGACGTCACTTGGAGCCTCCACACATTGGCGGACGTGCCGCGCTGCAGAAATACAAGTCAGTACTCGCATACAAGTCACTGTGTTGATTTAATATTCTACAAATATCTCATTTTCCACTTTTTTTTTTTTTTTTTGTTCGATTATTTATCTCTTCAATTTTTCCATTTTTTAAAAATTGTTTTTCTTCCCCAAGAAGGTGTTTAACTGAAATATTGATTTTTCTTTTTTTTTTTTTGTCTTCCCTTTTCCTTTGCTTTTTTCTCAAATGTCACGCGTACGTACGTCCTCCAGGTTTGTTTTTTTCTTTTTGCGCTAGAGGTGCGTATTTTAAGGCCTTTTGTGACTCCAGAGGTAA
This sequence comes from Onchidella celtica, assembly GCA_963931925.1. Taxonomy (NCBI): domain Eukaryota; kingdom Metazoa; phylum Mollusca; class Gastropoda; order Systellommatophora; family Onchidiidae; genus Onchidella; species Onchidella celtica. The sequence continues at coordinate 28,620,737 of OZ007570.1, forward strand.
AGAGCTCTTCTCAAAATACTCCTTGACAAAAGCCTTATTTATTCTTTCCAAATTTCTTTTTGTTTTTCTTTTGGGGGCGGGGGGGGTGAAATGGTAAGGAGCAGTGCTGGGATTCGATAAGATTGTAAGATTGAGGGTTGAGGGTAAGGAAGGGATAAGGGATTGGTACGTCTACGTATACGCCCCTTGCCTAAAACGCTTGGGGTGCGTACGTACCTGTAAAAACGGCCTTTTTTATGTATCCTGTGGGTATTTCTTACGGGAGACTGCTGCATACAACTTTTTTTCTTTTTTGTCATTTTTAAACTCAGTTTTCGAGAACATTTCAGAAGTCTGAGGGCACAAATTTCTAAACGAACCAAACCTTAGCGATGGACAAACACATTCTAGGACTTAACAAATCTTAGTTCCGAGCCCAAAAAGACTCGACAAAGCCCTAAGTCCAGTTCTGAAAGAACCCGAGACATCTCACTGAAGCTCATGCAATGTACATCATGTTACACACACCCCATCATGATACCCGACACCCTTTGACTCTCTGCCCCCTGCCTGCCCCACCCCATTTCCCCGTGGGTGTGGCCTTGATTTCCAGACTCAACCTGCCCCATTGGTTCAGGTGGTCGAGAGGGTGGTGAGAAGTCTATCAGCATGCACAAGTTGAACAACACATCATGAGTAGGGAGGAAGCAGGGGTATCCATGTGTTTTTCTGGGAGAGGTGTGGGAGGAGAGGAATCCGAAAGACAGGTTTTTTTTTTGGTTGAGGTTGCTCTCTGAATTTTTGCCTGTGGGGGAGGGGGTGGGGTATAGGAGGGGGTGGATGTGGGGTGGGGGTGAGTGATTTGTGGGGTGAGAGGAGGGGGTGGATTAGGGTATGGGAATGGGGGTGGGGTGGATTGGGGTATAAGGGTAGGGATGAGGTGGATTGAGGTATGCGGGTGGGGTGGATTGGAGTATGCGGGTGGGGTGGGTGAATTGGGGTATGTGGATGGCCATGGGTGGATTTGGGTATAGGGGCGGGGTGAAATGGATTGGATATGCGGGTGGGGATGGGGTAGATTGGGGTGTAAGGGTGGAGTGAAGTAGATTGAGGTGTACCTGCGGAGGTGGGATGGACTGGGGTCTCGGAGTGGGAGGTAAGGTGGATCGGGGTATGGGGGTGGGAGGTGGGGTGGATTGGGGTGTGGGGATGGGGGTGCGCTGAGGGGGTAGTGGTGAGGGTTGGGTGGGAGGGAGTTCTTCACTTGTGTAGACTTCCTCTACTGTAGTTTTCATTGTCCTATCTACCCAGCCAGCAAGCCTAAGAAAATCTAACGCATAGGATTGACGTTAGTATTAGTAATGACACCGTTTCTACCTCGATCCGCTGGTGTACGACATCGCGATGACATCAGTCTAATGACACAATCCCGCCCATGCGATCATCCAACTAATCCTATGAAAATCATACAAATCTACGTTGTATTGTCGTAGGGATGCTGGCTGGGTATTGTCGTGTTAGGAAAGATACGGTATATTCCAATTTAGGTAACATTCCCGCATGTTAAATAGCGACCTCAGTTCTTGTTTGTTTTATCCCCATTTTCTGAAAAAAAACCCAAACAACTGGAGATATTTTAGTATTTGGAAGAGGTGATATAACAAATGCACACTTTGACACCTGTGTAAAATGCGTTGTGGCACTTATCAAGCTGTTTCACTGTTAGATTTATTCTAACTCCTTTTCGTAATGCTAAAGCCGCAAACGTTTCATGTCGAATTTCTCAGTTGTGCATGCAAAAAGTGGAGTTGGAACAACAAGGACTAAAGTTGCCAATTACAACCCTACCCCGATGTTCCAGCGCTGTTAGACCCGGTCTGACCTGGCCCACATGTTTTCTCAGTAGATGATTCAGTCAGGCCCTTTGGAGTTCCGAGCACATGCTGGTTTTACACAGTCTCAACGGCTGACGTGAGTCGTGATCTGAAGTAGTTGCTGGCCCTTCTACTGAACAGTGCCTCCTATTCCCTCAGCATCCAATTCTCGGGACTCCCTATAGTAGTAGTAATCATAATAATAATAATAATAATAATACACAGCATTTATATAGCGAGTCATCCCTTTAAGAACCAGGCTCTAAGCGCTTTACAACATTTATATCATATAAATCACATACACAATACACTGGCAGACTCAGGAAAAAAGCAAAAACTGGACGGGAGGAGTACCTTACTCGAGCGCCACTTTGTCAGATTGTCAGATTGATCAGTAACGACGTGAGGGTCTAGTCAGTTTGTATCATCGAGGCCGTAGGCCGATGTTCGTCTTGGCAGTAGTCAGATTGACATATCAGGGAAAGCCCCCGGGGTAGCTATGTATCATCTCTTTTAGTTAGTTTCTGGTCTTTGGCGCTCGAGTACGGAACTCCTTCCAAATGGACTTCAGAGTGTAAACAGAAAGATGACACTTCAGTTTGTATTGTCTGTCAAAGAGGGAGAGATTTCGAAATCTGAAGTCCTTGAAAATAAAAAGATTTTTCACCCATGGTCTTAGGAATTTTAAACTTTTTAGTACATGTATCAGCAGATGATCTAAGATGCCGTGATGGTACATGGGGAGTCAAAAGATCCGTTAAATAAGTTGGTGCGTTTTTTGTAGGCCTACAAACATTTGTGACACACAGAAGCCAGTTTATACATTTTTCGTTTTTCTACCGGTAGCCAGTCGGCATGGACACGAAATTAGCGTAGGGCTACAAGCTGAGTTGTCTTGAAAATCCGGGTCAAATTACCATGCTATTTCAGGAAAGAGTTGTGGACGTCCCAACCAGTTTGAACTCTCGCAGTTCTTGGGAATAATTCTATGTGAGGCTATTTTGGGTTCAGGGTTTACGGGGCAGAATTTCACTACCACGAGCCGCTCTGAGTTGTCCGTCCGAAAAGTACCTACTGCAGATAGTACAAGAACATTACACTGAGAAATATTTTTTGATTGCTAATAATTTGGCATTTTACTACATTTCTCCAAAGCTCCTTTACAGCCACCGATCACCGTCTTTTTGTTTTCTGAAAGGAACTTGCTGGAAGTGAATCAGTTGAGGGTTAGGGATAAGCTTAGGTTAGGGAAGAATTTGACAATTAGCATTTCCATGCAAAGGTCAACCTCAGGCCAAAATCTTATCTTGAACATATACAAGTTCTGTCATTTTTCAACGGAAACACCACCCATACATTGAAATTACTTAAGTATTACTTTTTAAAATCGCTCCATGCAAAGGTAAAATAAAATCCACTCTAGTGCAGTGTGTCTAAAAGAAGCAACATTCAGCACCATACTTTACGGTTCGCTTTTTGGCACCTGGTGATATAAAATTCGGGTGCATAGTGATTTCTTCACTTATGACACAGTTTATTCAATGCTTTTAACATCTTCGAGTGAATCTATGTCAAGTTATTTAGTCTGAACATTTTCTGGCACATTCAGAATAATACCTACAAATTACACAAACCAATCTGTTGGATACGTTGAGAATGCCCGTAGAAGTAGTGTGTAGTCAGTCAATCCATGAAGACGTCAAATACCCTTGATCAACTGCGAAAACCTTTCCCCTTGTCTCACACCGATGTTGTCGCTAAGAGCTGAAACTATGAACTGACCGGGTTCTCTCCACGTGTCTCTTGTCGGCCGTGGCTGGGACTGATCTGTCAGTGTATCCCGTGAGCTGCGTGGAAAAACTGTTCACCGTTGATACCGAAACCAAGAAACAAAATTTTAGATCAATGATTCTCAATATGGGCGATATCACCCCCGGGGACTAGTTTGATTTATTTTGAGGGGGGGGGGCGAAAACGAAGAAAATGGTGACAAGGGGGCCAAAACGATGAAGGACAAGATGGGGTGGGGGGGGGGGGAGGATGTAACCATGAATGGAACTGATTTTAGGGGGGGGGGGATGTAACCATGAATGGAACTGATTTTGGGGGGGGGGGGATGTAACCATGAATGGAACTGATTTTGGGGGGGGGGGATGTAACCATGAATGGAACTGATTTTGGGGGGGGGGGGAAGTAACCATGAATGGAACTGATTTTGGGGGGGGGGGATGTAACCATGAATGGAACTGATTTTGGGGGGGGGGGGATGTAACCATGAATGGAACTGATTTTGGGGGGGGGGGTGTAACCATGAATGGAACTGATTTGGGGGGGGGGGATGTAACCATGAATGGAACTGATTTTGGGGGGGGGGCGGGATGTAACCATGAATGGAACTGATTTTGGGGGGGGGGGGGAATGTAACATTGAATGGAACTGATTTTGGGGGGGGGGGATGTAACCATGAATGGAACTGATTTTGGGGGGGGGGGGCAGGATGTAACCATGAATGGAACTGATTTTGGGGGGGGGGGGAATGTAACATTGAATGGAACTGATTTTGGGGGGGGGATGTAACCATGAATGGAACTGATTTTGGGGGGGGGGATGTAACCATGAATGGAACTAATTTTGGGGGGGGGATGTAACCATGAATGGAACTGATTTTGGGGGGGGGGGGGGATGTAACCATGAATGGAACTGATTTTGGGGGGAGGGGGATGTAACCATGAATGGAACTGATTTGGGGGGGGGGATGTAACCATGAATGGAACTGATTTTGTGGGGGGGGGGGATCAAACCATGAATGGAACTGATTTTGGGGGGGGGGATCAAACCATGAATGGAACTCATTTTGGGGGGGGGGGGATTAAACCATGAATGGAACTCATTTTGGGGGGGGGGGGGGGAGATGAATCACACAATCACGGAAAATCGCCACCTTAGTTCTTGTCCGTTCCAACTCCACTTTTTGCACAACTGAAAAATCCGAGCGTGAACGTTTGCGGCTTCAGCATTTTGAAAAGGAGTGAAAATAAATCGGAACTGTGAAACAGCTTGATAAGTGACACCACGCATTTTAAACAAGTGTCAACGTGTGCATTTGTTATGCCTCTTCTACATACTAAAAGATCTTCAGTTTTACAGAAAATGGAAATAATAAAACAAACGAAAACTCAGGTCGCCAAATACAGGATAGCCACTGACGTGTTCAACAGCATGCGTAGGTGGTATTATGGACAGCAAAGGCCTTTTTTTTTTTTTTAAAAACGTGTATTTGATAAAGAATGCTGTCTATTTTGTAATGAATAATCAACGTTCGTATCGCCATTAATAAGGCCCTGAAAACATTTACATCATATTTTGTGTGTAGTCGAGTCTGTCGTCTTGTGTATTGTATGTGCTGGGTTTGAGGAGGGAGGGGTTCCCAGGTGACACGTAGGTCAAGAGGCCAAGGTGTCCGCCTCTCAGGCCGAAGGTACCGAGTTCGATCCCCGGTCGGTACAGGCATATTGGAATTATTTTTTTTGGCGGGGGGGGGGGGGGGGGGGGGAGTGATTCCTGTCTTTTATCCTATGATAGGTTGGATCGATCATCTAGTTTAGTTTTCTCGGTTACCACAATGAACACAGAGAAACAAGAACAAAAACAACAGCTACAACAACAAAAGTGAAGTGTAAATGCCAAGGCCAGCGAACCTCCTAAACTAAAGACCTTAACATGAAAAAAAGTGTGCATATGTGGGTGGATTTGGGGGGGGGGGGGGGGGAAGAGAATTTGGAGCCATAGGGGGCGATTGCCTGAAAAGTGTTAAGATTCACTAATTTAGGTTTAATCTTTTTTAATCCCCGGTCGTTAACCCTTTTCGTCCTAAGGCTGGACAGTTGTGATTAAAAGTTCATCTTCACTGTTGTGCTCGGGAGCACTAGCCGAGTTTAATCGGCCAGTTAATTGGATGGTGACGTCATGACATTGAGTTTCAATGAGACGTCGCGAATCAGCCAACTACTTGGATCTCATGGTGACGAAACGGTCATCCCCACGCCATCTTCACCATCAACATCATCAACATTATCATCATCATCATCATCATCATCACCATCATCACTGCATGAAATCTACAATCACACATTCAATATTTTGATGACGTGTTGCTACCATTTTATTGTGTTTTATCATAACAGAAAACTCATGCCAGTCATGATTAATAAAAGAAAGAAAGACAGACCAGCTCGTACTTACATCTTAAGTTTGGATATTAGGTATATATTGTTAAAATAAAACAACTGAAATGCTACTAGTACTACGCGTTTATTTTTGTTCATACGGTGTTACGTTGTAGTAATGTATTCTCTCCATGACATAACCACATATTAAATTTTTATTTGGAATTCAACTGTGCATTTGTTTTTTGCTCATGCAGTGTTTTCTTGTAGTAATTCCACCACGTAAGCAAGTATGTCATGTCAGTCTTAAATTTGGATTTTAGATACAAACTGTTAAACACTCTGTTCAAACTTAAACTCACCCACGCATTTATTCGTTTATACGGTGTTTCGTTGTTGATATTGTATTAACTCAACGGCGTAGGCACGTATCTCTGTCTTAAGTTCGGATCCGTGTGCATAATGCTAAAAAGAAAAAAATAAAGTTGAAGTTCATGTACTCATCTGTGTGTGTGTGTGTGTGTGTGCGTGTGCGTGCGTGTGTGTTTTCTCGCTCTCTTTCTCTTCCTCTCTCTCCCTTTCTCTCGTTGTTTCTCTCCATCTCCCTCTCTTTCTGTTTGTCTGTCTTTGTCTCTCTGTCTGTCTCTCTCTTTCCCAGCTCTCTTAAAAGTATGCTGAATTATGGAAGTTACAATATGTTACGTCATTTGTCTAATAGTGGTTACAGATTTTGTGGTTGTTGTTATAATGTTGTAATGTTTTGTTTTTTTTCGATTGGTTTTTACTCCATCATGAGTAATTTTTGTGTCGGCATGTCTGTACATCTGTGTGTCTGTATATCTGTGTATCTATGCGCCCGTGTGTCTGTCCACCTCTCTACGTGTACAACCATCCCGACATCTGTATTTGTTAAGTGGAGAAATATCTTAAAAACAACAGCAAAAATAACAAAAAGTGCATGTTATAAATTCTACATTTTTAATTCTCTCCACCAGTAATTAATATTTGCAGAAAAACAATTAGGAAACAACTTGGTGCTTTCACTAAAATTACAGTTTGCCCTATTCTGAAACTGTAAAAAGACAAGGCTGACATTCCCTTGCCGTTGAGAACATGGAAATACTTGCGTAACTGCTAAATGTACCGAAACAAAAAAGCAATTAAAACAAATGGGATTTTATATAATGAATATACAAAAATAATATTATTCCACTGCATTGCAGACAATGCTTACAACCTCAGTTTAAAATTGTTTCAAGTTCAGGGTGATTGTAGTAACAAATTCAGACGATAGTAAAATGAACACACTAAAAATGATCTTTTTGTCTACATCATCCTTTGAATGGCTACCGTACTATTATTTGACAAACTACAAGTAACTTGTATTGCTGTTAAGAAAACCCAAGGCTATATCACTGATAACTCAATGTGTGAAGCTTAGTTTGTTCTTCTTTCAACGAAAAGAGAGCTGCAATGACGACAATGAGTTATGAGTGTGAGCATGAGCCTCTTGTAAGGCAGATAGAAAAAAAAACAACAATGTATTGTTTATATCAGTGACAACCTCCTGTACACTGGCAGAATTTGCGAATGAATTTAATAGAAAAACATGATGTCAACATACGTAATGCCACCCTTTAGCCAAATATATCCGGCAGTTTCTTACGCCCAGGGGACCACTTTAAATGAAAATACAATAAACAAGAGTATATTTTAATCCTTATTTGAAGGGATAGAGCAAGACGCCCCCCCCCCCCTGAAAACGTTGGAAATTCCCTTTGGCCGGGTTTTCCCTCTTGCAGATTAATATTCTACTGACACCTTATGACATCGGTGGTGCTATTTCATATCAGGCCGATATCGCACTGAATCAAATTTGTTTTGACTGGACCATCGTTTAAATCATCTAGCACGGTGTTTCTCTAGGTGGGGTGTGACAGTGCACTGCTGGGGTGTGGGACTTCACGGTGGGGCACAGGGATTTATACTGTACACTAATTTTGTCCAATCATGGTGAGGGGGGGGGGGGGCATGCTATGAAAACTGAAGTGGGGCGAAGGATAAAAATGGTTGAGAACCATTGATCCGGAGAGATAGATTTGTGTCAGTGTCATTGGTAATGGTATGCGAGATCGCTCCATAGTTGGCAAAACCCCAGGGTAACAAGACAGCCCATCACGTCTGGTTAAGTCGGAGAAGATTCCTTGCTCACGTCCACAATTGTCCTGGACATTGCAAAGTTACCAATATTTTGTGTTACGAGATCAAGATTAATATGTCTTTACTCTGGTCTATCGACTCATTAAATGTGACGAGACCGCCGGTCATATTAGCCAATGAAAAAGAAGATAACGTTTTTATAATAAGGGGTAAACGTCATATTACTCACCACCAAAACGACTCTCAGAGACATACATTCAAAATGTATGAATCAAAAATAGTTTTTCAGAAACAGCTTTGATTCTCAATTCCGAAGACTGAGATAACTGCGTACACTGTGCCTCTATATAAATATTAGTAATTTCTTTCTTTCACTGTTCATATGTGAATGTACTTTTCGGGCACTCACTCTGACTTTGTAGAGCCGTGTCAGGCCAATAGATATGTTTGAAGAATGTTCTTTTTCAAACCCTCACTATCACCACATCCCCTTTAACCTGACCATTCTGCTTGGTGCCTTCAATAGAGGTGTCAGGCTCCAAGTCTTTGTACACCTCACCATCGGTTGTCTTCTTATGTTCTAGTGCAGTTGTTTCAAGATTGTCCGTCTTAGCTGGGATGTCATTATCCACATCAGGGGGGTTTCTGCGTCAATAGATCAATGAACGCGTAAAAATACTAGTAATAAATTATATAGAAAGAAAGAAATAAGTAAAGATTTGCCTGATCATTCCGAATTTTTAACTTATTCGAGAAATATCAGTGTGTTCCCGAAAAAAAATAAATGTATAAAAAGATGGATTTTTCTTTGAAACGTGAACTATGGCGTGTCTGACATGTTCATCAAGCCTGTTCTTTAACGTGAAGTGGAAACAAACTTAAAGAATGAATAGCCATAAAGTGTTTTACTTACACTCCGAAGTTAATCGACTCTTTGATAGTTTCTGGCAGTTTTGTGTTGAGGGTTTCAGGCAAAGTCAGGGCCAGTAGCCCTGTCACTAGACCACACCCTCCAAACACAATGTATGGTAAGACAGGGCCATATACTCCACCCACGAGAGTTCCCTGCAACAGTTTAATGAAAAAGAGTTTAAACGTTTTGATGATACATTTTAAAAACACTGTTCTTATTATGGAACTAGCTGAGGTCCCCGGCCCTGCCCGGGATAAATCGGTTTGAATATTGGTTTCAGTTCTGGGTGGTTATTATGGACCTGCTTCATCTGGCCTGTTCCTATTTGTTTATTTTATTTTTGTTTGTTTGTTTTTAAATAAGTCTCACTGCTCTGCCTTTGTGAGTTGACACCCTGCGCATCCCGTACAACAGCACGATTTGCGCACGGGTTAGTGTGTTTGATAGTGAACACATCGCAGGAAGTGATAACGAAACCTTAAAATGGCGAACCATGACTCGAAATAGATCTAAATCATGGCGAAACAATAAATTTCCAATTAAAAAAACTACACCGATTTGAGACTTCTATTAAAAACTGTGCACCCTTACATCTATTCTGATGCACTATATAATATTTGAAGTCTGAGTGTTGAGTGGTTCAGAAGCCTTTTGCAACGAAAAATCTCAAGTCCACAAATATATATAATATAGATAGATAGATGGATGCAACAAAACCGATGATTTTTTTAAAAAACGTGTACATTGTAAAGAAAAAATCTTTAAGATGAAAATTTCCTGTGGAATAGTTGCCACAAATTAGAATATTTTTCAAAGTTTACAAATACGACAGCAATTTATGTTAGCATCAATGATTTATACTACGCTGATGACCTGTGAAATTTGTGAAGAGATGCCTAAAAGAGCACTACGAAATGGACAAACTGATATCTGTTCGATCTATTGATTTCTATTTGAATGTTTATTTGGGGTATGGGGTGGGAGGTGGAGGAAGGACAGCCGACCTTAAATTCAAGAGAGAGGTACATGGTGTAAGTGTGAGACAGAAATAGACAGACAGGCAGACAGGGAAAGCGAGAGGAACAGACAGACTAAGAAAAAACAGACAGATGGCAGACAGGGAAACCGAGAGACGGACAAACAGACAGACAGCGTACAGACAGTCAGACAGACAGACAGACAGACAGATAGACAGACATTGACGGACAGACAAAGGAAAGGGTCTAAAAGACAGACTAAAAAAATAGAGAGACAGGGAGAGATAGAAGCAAAGAGAGATGACTGAAGTGAAATATTAACAAAAATTTTAATGTCACACGAACAGGGGTTGAGCGCCTTACAGGCAAGGGATGAGCCTTCACATACGAGGGATGCGCACCTCACAGACGAGGGATAAGCGAGACAGATATTACTCACCAGATCAGCAATATAGGGAGCAATCATGCCTCCAACTCGGCCTATCATTGAGCTGGAGCCCACCACACTGTTACGTAGTCCAGTGGGGAACAGTTCAGCAGAGAAGATGAAGATTGAGGCAAATCCACCGCTAGCCCCAAACTTTCCAATGTTGGACAGGAAAATGGTGACCCACGGCACTGTTGGACAACAAGGCAAGAACAATCAGATATACCAGAACAAGGGGCAGTAACCGTATTATTATTATACATATTGAGCTGTCTTTGGTGATGTTTGTTACCCTCTCTCTCTCTCTCTCTCCCTCTCTCTCTCTCCCTCCCTCCTTCCCTCTCCCTCTCCCTCTCCCTCCCTATCTCTCTCCCTCTCCCTCTCCTTCTCTGTCCCTCCCTCCCTCTCTCTCTCTCTCTCTCTCTCTCTCTCTCTCTCTCTCTCTCTCTCTCTCTCCCTCTCTCTCTCTCTCTCTCTCTCTCTCTCTCTCTCTCTCTCTCTCTCTCTCTCTCTCTCTCTCTCTCTCTCTCATAACTGTGCAGTACTCACCTTCCGCGCCATATATTAATGTTCTCGATACATTACTCACAGACAGTGTGAAGGGTGTTTAGACGGGTGACAATCAGCAGTAACATGAATTACACTTTGAACAGATTTCATCTTTGAATAGTTTTTAATATTTGGTTTATCGGCGGCTGGTTAGCCATTTATTTTTTTCGGATGCCCTTCTTACTTTCGAATAAAGCTTAAGTGTAAGTTTTTGGGTATATCGTTTTTATCTAAATATCTTTTCCTTTAAATTTCTAACTGTTTTGTGATTTGCCTTAACTTAGGCTATTCTTTGTGTTGTTTGATTGTAACCTACAACAATTTATCGCTTTCTTTTTCATTTGCCATATTTGGACTTCTTTTGTTACTGACATACGCAAATAAACCTAAACTAAGAGTCGTAGTGGAATTAATGCTACAACAAAAGTGGAATTGGGCCGGGCACGTGAGGCGGGTGAATGACAAAACGCTGCACTGAATGGCAGCCAAGGACAGGAAACAGAACAAGAGGACGACCAGGAAGAAGATGGAAGTACGACAATTACAAAGAGAGGAGGAACAATACCTATGAGGAAAATAACAGACAGAAGAGAATGGAAAGCGTTGTCGGAAGGGCTACATCCTGCAGTGGTTAGACAACGCCTATGTGAAAGGTGAAAGGTGAAAGTTCATGCTTACCGGTCGTGCCCACTAGTACGGGAATGATGGAACACAAGCAGGCTGCTCCCAGCAACAACATGACAAAACAATGAAATTTCTTCCTGCCCCACCTTGGTAAGGCCAGTATAGCACAGAAATTGCCTAGTACTTCCACACCTATACTTAGTGCAAAGTTCAGGTAGACGCTGCCGCCTAAAGATCCCACGTTCAACGTTAGCCCATAGTACACCATGGTGACAACCAGCCTGGGGGATAAAGTATTACAATGTGTTTTTTATGTCCCACCATCCAAGACCACTATCATTTGTCAAATTTTCTACAAAATGTAAATCTGATATGTTATAGTTTTTTTTATCTCGCCTATCTGACTAGTTGGGTTACAAGACGATATCCAGGTGTGTGTGTGTGTGTTTTTTTGTTTTGTTTTTCGTTATTCCTGAAAAGTAGTGAGTTTGACATGTGACATTTCTTGTCTGGCCGGCGACTCACAACACTTGCAAATGATGAAAACAAATGCTTGGAGAAGTAAGGCTACCAAGACAGTCCAGTACGGACCCTTAACGTTAAGTGATTTTCCCCTGAGGCAATGATTGTAGCCCAGTCAATGAAAAGAAAAATGCTTCGTTTTATATGACTGCCAGCCACATCCTCCAAAATCCTCGGAGCAGATGACTGCAAATGCTAAAAACAAAAACAAAATTTGTCAATATTTGAAAACGTTGTTTCTTTTGTGGACTCAGTTCTCTTCCAACCACTGAATCGTGATTCCAGAATGGTTTACAAATGAGCCGTTTGTAATCAGTAAATCAGCTTGTGTTTGACATAATTTGTTCTCTATGAGCTCTGCACATGATTATCTTAATAATGTCCGTTTTTCTGAGCTCCAGATAGTTTTCAATTGCTGCTGGTGGATATAAGGAGAGACTGATGCTATATTATTTTGGAAAAATTCGTCCAAGTCAAGCTGACGAATTTGGCAAAGAAGAAAAAGATTTGGGGAAAGTGCACAATCCTGCGAGCTGCTTCAAGCTTTTGCCGTTTTTCTTTTTTGTCTCTTTGTTTGTTTGTTTTTTCCTTTCCTTTTCGCTACTGCTCACGTACTCTCTCATACAGCGCAAACTCATTTTTCTTGGATCATAGAAGAAAGAAAATGTCAGACATGTTCAACAAAAAAATCGTTTCTGTGCAATGTTTCTACACCCAGGAACAATAGCAGCTGTGACCATCTTGAATTTAGCACCATCTTCAATTTACGTCTGTTTCTAAAACATTTTGTATTGAAGAATTATTCTTTCCAACATTACAACTACATAATAATTTTGAGATGAAATTTGCATGTGTCACAGTTAATTTTATATACAACGTCTATTATGTAGCCTAGTTCCAATATGTGTCGGCTTTCTTGAATTTTTGGCGTCTTTTTAAAAATTTTTTCGAGGCCAAAGTCTGTTTCTTAAAATACCTAGTAGGTAAAACATTTGTCTCAAATTTCATGGTCTATCACTTGTTGACCCACACTATAGAACTACCAAGCCCACTATAAAAACTGAGCCTATATCACATGCAGAGGCTTTCAATGCTTTTCCACTTCAAAAAGCAATAAAGAATATACCAGTTCATGTAGAGCACAATGAGTCGCAGTGCCAGGACAGGATGCACAAATATATCGATGAGCTTGCCTTTCTGTTGCTTATCTTCTATCTCCAAGTGAAGATCTGTGGGAAGCTCTTTATTGTTGGCTTTGGCAGCCTTCTCTAGAATAGCTCGTGCCTCCTCCACCCGGCCTTTGTTGATTAACCATCGGGGAGATTCCGGCACCAACCTGCCATGCATAAATCCAGTATAGAAACATCAGTGGATAAAACCAATACCTCATAACTGATCGCGGTTCCAAAGCAATTTTCGATCCGAGACATAAATATCGTCGTTCCGATTATAAAACTTGCCAGCCCTTTATTTATTGCCGAGACATAAAAGTCCCTTCCGCATTTTCACCCTCCCAAATACTGAGAACTCTTCCAATCTACTTATCCACCTTTTCACAAGCTTTAATAACTTCCTTCAATGCAAATGTAACTGTCTACATGCAGAGCGAAATCCTAGACCTCGAAAGTTTTGTTGTTTGGCTGAGAGCTAACAGGTGAGTATCCATACCCCAGATTGTTCTCATTTATTCATATATTCCCACCCTCCACAAAAGCAAGAAAAAAGATAAAAACATACTGAGATGCCCATTTCCAGTCCTGATGGCAAACTACATGTAGAAAAATCGAGTCTAGATATGAATTTGATGAAGTAAAGCAAATTCTAGTAAATTAAGGGTTAACCCGGAACATTTTTCCGAAAATCAATTTTTGGACAAATTGAAAGTTGAGGCCTTCCTTCATATACTGTAAAAATGTTATAGCAAAATTGGAAGTGGAAGTAGAATTAAAACCGCAAAATACGCTGAACCACCGCTCTTTCTCCGACGATAAAATCTGCTACCCCAGCCAGAGTCGTAATAAGTAGCATATTGCCCCTGCCATTGTGTCTGGACACTTGTTCACACCACTCGACGACACTTCGTCATTAATTCATGATAATGCAAGTACATTGCGAACGTCAACAATAAAAGGAAAAAAGAAGTGAACACATGCTCAGTCACCGGTATGACAAGCAACGGGGGAGGGGAAGGGGCAGCCTGCAGATCTACAAAGTAACGTTCTCTTTAGGTTTATGGCATGCAAATTACAACACTAATGGAAGAGCAAACTTGAGTACTAGACATTAAAATTTTATTAAAGGGTAGCCCACTTTCACATAAGCGTAGTATAATTTAGTCATATTTTTTTCCCTTGATGTTGTCATAGGCTCGCATTTAAAATGTCTCAGTACTGAACTCATGAAAATTCCATATGGACTGTGCTGTAGAAGAGCAATCAGGGAAGATGTCACTGGCAGAGACAACCGGTGTCAGGGTGAAGATATCATTAGCAGGGACAAAAAGAGACAGCGATAAAGATTTCATAATAGAGACACTAGAGGACAGGGGTAAAAATATCATAACACGTAACAAACAACAGGAAACAGGGGTGAAGATGTCAAATGTAGGTAAAAATGGCACAGATAGATAGATAGTAGCCACTGGGATCTGTGATAATGAGATACTGCGAGAGACTTCAGACTGAGCCTGAAAATATTTAAAGCAGTTTGCCCGAGATAAAAACCGAGTACCTTAAGCGCTCTATTGTTGCTTAACCAGTGCTAAGATTCACGGATGTTGCAGGCCCAAGGATCATTATGCGAAACCCCATTGCATCCTAGTTTGAAATCACACTTAGGCCTATTAACGCAATCTTTGATTTATACATTAGTAAGGTATGGCTTCATTTTTAGTTGAGAAAGCCAGTGAGGAACAGTACAAAAATAGATCATTAAGGAGTCTTATCTTGCTTGGTTATTTTACTCACCACCACAAAGCCAAAAACAGCACAGCATAGCAGGAGGTTGCCAACTGTAAATGTTTCCAGTCCCGGATGACGTACGCCAAAATGTCCAAGATAACTGAGCCCAGACACCAGAATAAATGAACTGCTACACCTGCCAGTGCACGCCATTTGCGTCCCACAAGTTCCATCCCTGGACATATGGAAATATCCGGCATGGAGGTTATCTATCTATCCATCTATTCATCTATCTATCGATCTATCGATCTATCTATCTATCTATCTATCTATCTATCTATCTATCTATCTATCTATCTATCCATCTATCTATCTATCTATCTATCTATCTATCTATCTATCTATCTATCTATCTATCTATCTATCTATCTATCTATCTATCTATCTATCTATCTATCTATCTGTCTGTCTGTCTGTCTGTCTGTCTATCCATCTATCCATCTATCTGTCTATCTATCTATATATCTATCTATTTGTCTATCTACTGTCTCAAGAGTATTGACACAACCATAATTTATTATTATCTAAAAGTCCAAGCTAGCTAAAACCTTACAGCCTGGCTTTGTTCGGAGCAAAAGGTGGCTTTTTTGTAAGCAGATGTAAGGCATGCAAGAAAGTTTTCATGCAAGTTTCTGGATGAGTTCTTTTGTTTCTCGGGGGCCTCAGCATAGTGCTGTTGGCCCCCTGTTCTTGATTTTCTCTCTCTTTGGTCTTTCTTGTTGTTGTTCTTTTTTTTCTTTCTTTCTGTTGTTGTCTTCATTCTTCGTGGTTTTTTATATTTATTAATTTTTGGGATGCGCCAAGGCAAGGGCAAGGACAAGACAGGAAAAAGGGGAAGATAGAGAAGCAGTTCTGGGACACTTTCCCTTTCAGGAGTTTGATCCCTTTATAGCCAATATAACATGTCACTAATTGACTGTTTTCTTCTGGAGCCCCAGTTAAAACAAGTAATAAGATATTAGGACCTAGCAGGGCTCTAGAGTTTTCATGCAAGTCTAAAGGCACCTTTTATTTATATATGGGACAGACAGTGACTTGCTCATTGAACATTTCAGGAGTCAGATCGTAACAGTTGTTCAGTTGCCGTTCCTACAGCATGAAACGATTTTTTTTTTCGTTCTTTATTACAGGGAGAGATAATCTTTTAGCCATCTCTACTGATTAAGGATGAATGAGCATTTTTTAAAGGCATAATTTTGTTAACGATGGCATACTTGGTTATCAAGGTTTCTGTCAACACTATTTTCTTCCTGGGAA
Source organism: Onchidella celtica (assembly GCA_963931925.1). Taxonomy (NCBI): domain Eukaryota; kingdom Metazoa; phylum Mollusca; class Gastropoda; order Systellommatophora; family Onchidiidae; genus Onchidella; species Onchidella celtica. The sequence goes on from OZ007570.1 coordinate 28,637,145, forward strand.
CAAATAAGCTTACATGTTCAGGTTTGATCTGAATGCATCGGAAAGTAAAATCACCTTATTCAGTGTTCTAGTTACATCACCTCTTACATGGAAAATGTGCGCTCTTTCAAGACACTAGTTTGGTGTTGTGCAGCATAGCAAGTTGACATTGAATAGTATGACATGACAGTAGTAAAACGAAACTGTGGCCCATGATGATTTTATTAAAGGGTGGGGGAGGGGGAGGAGGGGGGGGGGTGGGGGCGGCGGAAGGCACTGAATTGAATTTTTCCATTTTTCCTTCAAAGTCTCCATTTTGAGTATTCGTGTTCACAAATATTTCAGATTTATTGTCTGGTGGCATACTTTCCTTTCAAACGGTCTATTTGTGGGTAGTTGGGTTGGACGGGGTGGTGGTGGGGGTTGGAGAGGGGGGGGGGTACAGTAAGCATGAGAAACGAACAAAAATTAGCTTGACTGACTGAAACCATTGAAACCATCAGCCTACCACAGTCGCCTAAGCCCATGTAACAAAGTACGTTTGATATCGATATCAGTTACTTGCCAGACTTCTACCTAATTTTTGTAGCTCGAAACTTACCCAGTACAAAACAACTGACAAATATACCCATGTGACTGACGCCAATGAAGAATCGGAAGATAACGAAGACAGCAAACGTCGGTGAAAATATGACAAATACAGATGTCAGTAAGTGCATGATGATGGCCACTATGATAGCAGTTTTACGACCTTTTCTGAAATGTCCAGAACAGAAACGTGTCCAATATGAGGAATCCAATCACTGAGACAGGGTGTCCAAAAAACAAAAAAAACAAAAAAGGTGTTCCCATTTTGAAATATTCATCAATCCAAAGTCAGTTATGATGCATCAAAGATTCAATGATGAGGATAGTGTGTGATAATTTGAATTATCGCATGTGTTCAAAGAGGTGGCCGTTCTGGGTCATACACTGGTGACAGCGCAGTTCAACAAAAAACATTAAGCAGCTCATTCGTGTACACATTCATTTTTTCTTTTAGACATCCTGTATTTGATTCAGTAAAATAATGATGCAACATCTAGTGGGCTTTTCCTTTGTTTTGAAAATTAATTAATTACAATTACCAAACAAATTATTTTGTACTGCCCACGACCATCACATACATGCAAATATTAATGGTGTTTTCACCACCACGGCGAGCAAGCTATAACGTCTAACTTCAGTATTTGCTGGTTGTAGTAGCATCACGTTGACCATCACTGATATTGCTCATACAAGGCACTTAAGTCCAGAGAGCACAATGGCATTTCTTTTGTCTACCTACTAATTTACGCCGTGTGGTCTTTCTCATGCCACAGAACAGTAGCCCAGAGTACAGGGACACTAAAGCTAGCAGCTCCTTGATTCAAGCCTGTTTGGACTAGGTTTAGATTCAGACCTGAACTTCTTTTAAAATCAACTGACCAGAAAAAAAAAAAAAAAAACTGTTTCAGTCTCACTAGTGCACGAGGCCTCGTTTAATTCCACAAAACTGAGGCAAAACATACAAGATTCAGTGAGTCATGGGCCAAAAAAAGTATCTCTCATTTGTCGTACTTACGCATCAGAGAAGACACCAAAAGTTATTGACCCAACCAGCAAGCCGCCCATGTAGATCATGTTTGCATGGGATTTCAGCACTTTGTCGTCACACACCAGGTTTTCCTAGCAAAGTCGAGAAAATACAAAAACATAATCGTTTAGATAATCAATTCTTGCTTACCATTCGTCATGGTTAAGGTTTGGGTTCAGGTAATACAATACGAAACATTTTCAAACCTTTTAGAGTATGGAAACTCGAATGACAAAATGTTATTTAAAAAACAAAAACAAAAAACATAAAACCACAGAAATTCTGTGGTGTCATAGCAAGACTTGAAGTCAAAATATGGGTGGGAGGAGTGATTATGTTGTAAAGCCTGGCATGAGAAGTCAGTCACAGACAATGCAATCAAACGTAAGGGAAAGACCAAAAAAAAAATAAAAAAATGCAACGGTATCAAAAGAAAATTTGAAAAATGCAGACATCGTAAAATTCTCACAAATGCAGATACTTATAGCGCGTGGATTCTCGCAACACACAGCCCGTCCGTTAAGGTAATTTATCTTCTATGCGAGGGTTTGCAACATACACTTTTTTTCCCCCTATTTTGACTTTGAAAACTCGATGGTATCTTAATTTATCTCCCCAGACAATACAGAGCTGGAAGGTTCACAAAATATAGAAAACAGTATGCCCAGACCTTGACAGCACGGGTGACTTTTGGGACTGCATGGCTTACACTAGTCTAGTCTGTTGGCAGTCTTCTTTGTTAATAATTAAAGCATGAAAATTAGCCATTTCCGTCACAATTTTTAGTATTCAATGATTAAAATAAAAGTAACACAGACACTGAAAGTATCTCTCAGGCTGGTGGTCAGGTCTGTTTTTGGATTGGTTTTAACTCAGACTTGAACTTCCTTTGAATCAACTAGCAAGTCAGATTTCTGTCTGCCTCCCCAGTAGGCTACACGAGGTCTCGTTTAACTCCAGAGTCTACATCCCAAACCAAAACCTATGCCAAAACAGACTTGACAGTGCGATATTAGCCTTAAAGAAAAATGTACACAGACACAGAGGAAAGATCACGTCGTAGACTGACCTGCGTCACAAATGTGTTCTCAAACGTAGATTTGTCGTAAACCCAGCGATGACACTTCATTGTTTCATTTGACTTCGAGTCACATCCTTTTGAAGCGTCTTCATCTTCCGCGGTCCTGTAAAAATCCAGCCTTCGTGTGATTATTACAGTTTCTGTTCCTCCTGTAGGGAACCACCTACGACGTCTGCAAAGGATCTCCCCAATGTTTCAAGTATACAAATATAGCAACTCGGGTATTCTACGAATTGTAACTAGTACTGGCACTCCCATTATTGTCTTGTCTATTTGTGTGCACGTGTGTAACTTCGCGGAACTGATGTCATAATTGTGATGTATTGAAGTGAATACAATAGTAAGCTCTATGTTCGTGTTTTCATATCTTCCTAATACAAACACAGCATCGCAGTCGAGATTCCCAGTTGTTTACACTGGAACTAACGTCGTATTATAGTAGAACCAATTTGACACACTGACAATCAATAGCATTTTCTATCATTTCCAGTACAAGGATCGGCATTACGTTTAACATACATTAAACATGCCAACAAGATGAGCACTTCAAAAAGATACCTTAGGAAGACAGCCAGTACAATCATCATTTTTTTTTTATAGTACAGACATTCTTTCTGAATTTTAAAAAAAAAAAAATCAATATCAAGACAAACTAGTCAAACAGATCTCAATGGAAAGGACGTTTCCAGCCTATGATTCTCGTAGCAGACGTACATTTTAAACAAGAAGCATGATATTATTTTGAAAGTAACAGAAATTCACTGCTAAAATACCGGAATCCGACTCTAGAACGCCTTGCCTCATAATGTTCAAAGCTTTATACTTTGCATATTAAATTTCTGACAATTTTCAGCGGATTATAGCAATCCTGTCACATCTACTTTTTCCGGGTGTCACACCCTGAAATCACCCTTGTGTTTAGGCCTACTGGAAATACTGATCTTGGACAAGCAGTAAACTGACCTGTTGACCAGTACACGACATTGAGCACTACCCCAGGGATTGGTGTCATCTTTAGGGTCTGCGTCTGTCCACAGCAGCGTGTGGTTTATGAGAGCTTGGTGGAACTCGCCTTGTGTAGCGTACGTATCGTTGCTCAGGCCAGGAACTGCACATCTATAGATTGTAACCAATGCAGTATTGTTATATACATGCTGTATAACGAGAACAGTTAGCTATTTGTTTTTAAGACCACTGCAGACAATAACAGATTCATAACTCCAGTAGAAAATCAGTATTTAGCTCTGTAATAGTATCAGAGATAAACATGAACGAAAATGATAGCGACCACACAGTGTAGTAGCATAGATAAACCTGGCAGCTGGACACAAACGTACGAGTTGGAGTTATCATAATTTACCATAATTCTTATTATTATCATTATTACCAGCGGACCTGGGCAAGATTAATCTTGCAAATTCTCTATGGGAAGTCACATTCAAAACGGTATTCGGATTCAGTGCAATGACTAATAGAACTTAATGTTAGCCCACAATTTCACGTTAAAATACACAGATATGATAACTTTGCTTTTCGATCACCAATGGGTAAAAAAAGGCCAAGAACGAATTTCCGATCATGCGTTTTTGATTCTACTTGACGAAAGCGCGTCTCTATCTTTGTGGCTTAAACAATCGTAAACAGAATGATAATACCAAAGACTGATGTTCGTCCGAAATGAATGTGTCCACGTAACTCATCGTCAAAACTTGAGACCAGTACACAAAGTTTCATAATGTTTGGCCACCTAGACACGAAGTGTTAGCTGCTTACATGGTCACTGTCTAGCTCCACTATAGTAAGATTATTATTATTGTTATTATTGGTTACTTTGTTTTTACCTGTGATCTGGAACAGCCAGGATGAAAACAGGAATCAGTGCCTGGATAGCAGCCGCGATTGCAGGAAGACAGCCCAGGATATACATTTTCCGGTTATATGGTCCGAACTCACCAATCTCTTCAATAAGATCGTCATATTTCATGGTTGGTTGTCACTATGGTTCTGCGTCCAAACTCTGTAAGAAAGAAGGATGGACACGACAGTTTCACCAACAAGTTTAGAAAACCCCATCACACTATGGGTCTACATTTCTAGATTCTTGCTGATATGATTATATATAAGTCTTTGTTTCTAGGTTGATGTTCACTGTTATAGTTGCAGGTTCAAATTTATTAATTATATTATCAGTACAATCATCAGTTTATCCAGGACGATACGATATTGTACTCGATCCTCCTAATGCTGCACCGACTATATTTCTTTCACTTGCAATGTATACCCATGATAAATATTCGAACATATTAATTCATTTTATAAGCTAAGTTCTCACTCTGAACTCCCCGTGTTGGTGTCAGCAGAGGCGTGAATGTTTTAAACACCACCGTACATAGCTCTTATAAACTCACAGGTAGAAACCTGCTGTCATAATATATGCATAGTAAATAAGGCACCGTGGAAAGTCCAACCTACAGCACGTGCTGATACGAATACCGTAATAATTAAATTTAGTGCACAACTCATATTTGCTTAATTGAAGTCAAAGTAATCATATTTTATAATATCTATTACCACAATTAGTCCTGCGTGAAGAGATCAGGGACCTCTCTTACTTTTGGTGGTTCAGTTGAACATTTTCGCTTAGCGGAAATATATGTTGACACACCGTTTATAACTGGTGTTGTCACGGCCTGTGTGCTACCGAATCCGGTCGCCGACCTAATCATTGGGAATATTCCCCACTTAAAGGACGTCTCCGATAGCGAACTCGAGATTTGGGACGATGATAACGACATTGCGTGTGTCACGACAAGACAACAATCGCGTCGCCAGAGTGACGACACATTACGATCGCCTGTCGTCGACTTGGATGTGACCCCCGAGGTTTTTCATAACGAACAGCGCACAGATCCATCACTAAAGCCCCTCTTTGCTAAGATTCATCCGGACAGCCCGGATACAACCAGGTTCTGCCTGAAAGACGACCTCCTATATCGCGTTTTTCGGGGAAAGCGCGAAACTATTTTGCAATTGGTCATACCAAGATCATTTCGCCGAGACATCACCCGCCTCGCTCACGACACGCCATTGTCGGGCCACCAGGGCAAAGCGAGAACAAAATCGAGAGTCCTGTCTCAGTTTTTTTTGGCCCGGGGTTTACAGTGACATAAATAGCTATGTGTCGCGTTGCGATACATGCCAGAAAAGAACCCCCAAAGGAAAAACTTCGCGGGCACCTATACAAGAGATGCCGCCGGTTTCCACTCCATTTCAGCGAGTTGCCGTCGACATCGTCGGGCCATTACCGAAGTCGGATAGAGGCCATCGGTTTATTCTATCAGTAATCGATTATGCCACCCGTTGGCCTGAGGCAATCCCGTTAAAAGAAATATCGGCCGATCACGTCGCCGAGGCATTGGTTACCATATTCACACGCGTCGGATTCCCGTCCGAATTATTATCCGATAGAGGTCCGCAATTCACCTCCGACCTTTTCAGGAAAGTACTGGAACTCACGGGCATTAGGCAGAAACTTACGTCACCATACCATCCACAGTCCAATGGCTGTTGCGAGCGCTGGAATGCCACCATGAAAGCTATGCTGGCACGCGTTTCAGCCGATAGACCTGGTGACTGGGACCGTCGACTTCCGGCCATCTTGTTCGCATATAGGGAACTCCCAAATGCGACAACGGGTTTTTCCCCGTTTGAACTTTTATACGGTCGTAAACCACGTGGCCCGATGGCCATTTTACGCGATTTATACGCCGGTTCTGATACCGACGTTCCTGATACGCGATCCGCGTATCAGTACATCGTCGATCTCCGACATAGAATAGTTAATGCATGCGACCTGGCTCGACAATTTGCATGCGTACGGACCAGGTCATTTATAGGATATCGCGATCGGGGTAGTCGGTTAAGAACCCTGTCAGTCGGAGATCGGGCATTGGTGCTGTTACCAGAAACGAACAACAAGCTCATGATTCGGATGTTGTTAAAACTCACGCAGAGAGTGAGTTGTTGTTGTTTTACCAGGGCCATGAGAAATTGGCTGGTGGCCTTGAACGGCCCTCGCGAATTATAGTTGGTGAGTAAATAAATGTAAAGTTAAACTGTTAGAGGCACGCTTGTCGGTTTTAATGTTCGTGATTAATAAGTAATGGAGAGGGGTGAAACAAGGTGGGGATAGTTGACATTGTTAAGTATGACTAGACAAGTTTTTGCACGTTAACTGGCTGGTAGAATAGTGCAGACGTATTACTACAATTAAAATGGTGGGAGGTTTCGACCTATGAGATAGCTGAACTAATTGGGCCAGCGGACTAGCACTGCTGGGTAGCCAGATAGTATAAAACATCGTGTAACGTTCAGATTTAGTGAATACAGACGAGCAGAAGCATCGTGTCGAGAAGTATCTCCGGTTGGCCAGTACCTGAACTGTGATTTGAAGACTAGAAGTCCTTGCTAACGGACTGACTGAGCTCTAGAAAGAAAGGTCTGAGTGGGCTGACCTTTGAAAGCCCACGCTGCGCTATTTTGATGTTCGCGCCTACCAGTAGGCGTGACCAATGGTAATATATCTTATTTGTTCAAGCATAATAGAAGATCAGAGATAGAGAGAGAACCACAGCCTCACAGGAAGTCTAGGGAAACCCCAGCTGGCGCTTGACGACGAGTGGCCTGTGTTATAGAATTATTTCCATAGTATGATTGAAGTAATATGGCACATTGTTGATGAATTGAATAATGATTGTGCATATATATAAATAGTTTGTTTGCAACTGCATAATTACCTACAAGCCGAAGTGTGCTTCTGTAGGCTTGGAACGTACTGGGCTCTCCTAACATTCAAGCCCATATGATTAGGGAGAGTTTGCCTGGCGACTGGCCAGTGGCGACTCAACAGTCACTTTAAATTGATATCTAGTTTCGTATAATATACCTATTTGCTATTGATTGCAGTACATCCAATAAGGAACCATAATTACATGAATATCATAGATTAAGTTAGTAATTAGAATTTATTGCTTTGAATATACCTCTATTGTCTTTTGTTTTGTTTATTAATATTTATGTAAAACATGGCCTGACCGGCCTGACATATATAGATACTTTAGTAGTTTAATACTTTTCTTGTGTGGTTGTGTCCGAGTGTGAGTTAGCTGCCTCTCGTGCAGTCGAATGCTCCCCAAGACCCTAACTCTGCTCCTGACACTCATGTCGAGCGATGTCGAGTAATATGTAGCCATAATAATATGTCTATTAATACTACACTTGTGTATTCCTAGACTCCGCTCTCAGAAGTCACACACCAACAGAATGGATGGTGACCTTAACACCATTCAGTGAGATAATAACTTGATGAAACATCCAAAGTATCCTACCTTTTAAGCTTTATTCTTATTGATTACAGTTTTGTACCTTTGGGTACAAACATAAAGGCTGCCTAGTAAGTCGTCGCCTATAGGTCGGAGCTTTCGGTTACCAACTAGAGCGCCTATGCTACACATAAAGGCCGCCTACAATTTCGGTGCATTGCGCCTGGTAGGTTTCATTTGTCCTTTTTTTCTGCTCACATTACACACTGCACCATGTGGAATTGTGCAGTGAAACTGAGCTGACCAGATGCTCGCTTTAAACATTTTGAATTATCATGTCTTTAAAATTCTTAAATTTTTTTAAAAACTGTTCTCGTTCAAAATAAACAAATTCTGCTCGGTGACTTTATGCCGCTGAATCCAAATCTTCAACCAAATTTCCTTTATCGTCCCGTCCAGATGTGGTTTGGTCAGTAGAAAATCGCCCCGCTCACCGTAAATGACTATGACTCATCACACTTTCCTGTCGAGCGACGGTCTTGCCCGTCACCGTGTCATCGGATCTGTGTCTTTCGACGCAATGGGAATGTATTTTGGATTCCGGTAAAAAAAAAAGTATGCACCTAGGGCGCTGAAACGGACCGAATCTAGGTGGGCTCTTTGTGCAGTTGTTGAAATTATATAGTGCAATTCTTCTCACCTAAAGAGGCCCATACACGTTCAAAAAAAGCGTCAAAATTTTGATGTGAAATTTTGATACAAAATTTTGATGCACATTTGCCCACACACGTTTCAATGTTTTCCCATAAAAAAAATTCTGTATTGCCGAAATCTTCGACATGGACGCATCAGTGGCCATAGCACTAGTGTTCGCATTGGACTCTGATGAACCGCCTCGTAAACGTCGGAAATGGTTGAAACAGTGGTTGTTAAAACGGGAAACCTACGGTTATGTCAACCTCCTCCAAGAATTACGTCTTAACGAACCAGAAGACTTCCGTAACTTCCTTCGAATGGATGCCCCATCGTTCGATGAGTTACTCGGCCTTGTCGAGCCATTGATAAGGAAAGAAGACACTGTCATGCGTCCATCCATACCACCAAGTGAACGCTTGTCCATCACACTGAGGTACCTGGCGTCTGGAAATTCCTTTGAAGACTTGAAATTCCTGACAGCAAGATCACCGTAAGCGATTGGAAAGTTGGTTATTGAAACCTGCGAGGCCATCATCCTTTGTCTGAAGCATCAGCAGACTATTAAAGTTTGATCAAAATTTTTAAGGAAGCCCACACACGTATAAAAAATTGACGAGTCGTCAAAAAATATCAAACAGGTTTGATCCGTCAAAATTTTGATTCAAATTTTTTTTTTTGACATCAAAGCGCCCTACACAGTCAAATTTTGACGCTTTTTTTGAACGTGTATGGGCCTCTTAAAGCGCCTAGTGGCTCGGTGACAGAATTCGGTGGCCTTTATGTGGGTAGCCTTTGACTTCACTTTCGTACGTCACCACCCATCTCATTTCTTTTCCTTTTCCTTTGAGCGAGCCAGCCTGTAGTGAAGGCTCCGGCTAAAGCCTTGGGAAGTTCACGGAAAGTAAAGACACACAGGAAAATCGTTATATGGCTTTTTTTTCTTAAAAAAACAACAACACACAACATGTTTACACCAGGCAAATTTGCCTAAAGTTAAAGATACTGCATCTCTTCTTTCATGTTTTAAAACAAACTGAGCGATTGATGTCTATCCTAGAAAAGTCCTAAAACTCTAAACAAAACCTGACTTAACCTCCAGTTTCCTTCTAATTTTATGATAAAAGAACTTCCACGTTGTGTTTGACATGACGTTCAGAAACTCCTGCTCTAGTCTCTCTTGATTTTTATCTCCTCTTCCACGGGCTTTTTCTTCCTGTGCCAGAAAAAAAAGAAGTAAAATTAACAATTCTTCGTGAAACGTTTTCTCACTCATCTTTCAGGCCCATGGAAAAGACAATATTTCCGCATGAATAGTAAGTTCTATGCTAAACTCTACGCCCTCCGTGATATGATATTGCCAGTTTCCCATCTAAATCCGACCCATTCAGGCCTGCAGGCCAGGAGGCCCCAGACACTTCCAAGCTCATCGAGGCCGTATCTTTGAAGGACTACTAGCTCCGGTCCTGATGAACCACTTACTTGTCCACAACAACTATGCAGACTTGGGGCCGACTATTTTTATCTATCTATTAGCTGGGATAACCCTTAAAGAAGATTGGAAAGTTTCACAGGCATCCTGTGTTTATCAGTAATAAAAGTTGTGACGAGGACGTTTTTAGGGCAGCTTTCTGTAAGTGCAGCATTACTCTTGTTGGCCTTGAGTAACCGAGAAAGCATTTTTTGTTACATGAGAAAATCGACATATGTCCAGACAGTCAATGCCCATTCCACTCGGTCGATGCCATCAAGCAGAAAATGCAACAAAAAATATTTTTGTCAGATCTGAAGACTTGTCAAAATGAAGTATTGTTCCAGATCCCGCAACTCCTAGTGCACAGGAAAATATCCAGAAATGTTCCCGAAATCTGCAGTCGCGCTACACATTTCCTATGCGCCACAACACTGCGCAATTTTCTCTTGCATGAAAATTGCACCAAAATGAACGCGTGTCAAACACGCATGTCTGCTTGGAGTGCATTTCATTTGTGCTTATAGGCACAAAAGTATGCTCTTAGACATGTGCACGACAGTGCATCATTTCCGCCATATTGTTTGGGGCAAGAGTCTTCTGGGTCGTGAAGGAGGGAAGGGGGAATAATACTATGATAGTACATATTTTTCGAATCAAGTGTGGAGTTGCGAACATTAACGTGTATGCAATAGTGAAATCAGAAAACAGGCTTTTATCATGTCTCCGTAAAGGCAAACTGGATATGCTCGGATAAATGCACGACTGGTCTAATGAGACGTGTAACTAGCCACTCAGTCAGCCAAAGCTGATAAACAACTTATAAAAGCTAGTCTGACGAACCACTTCAGACAAAGTTGTTTTACACAACATTTGCAGCACTTTTTGAGGTCCAACAAAAAGTAAGTGTAGTTTGAGATGGATAATCATGTTGCAAGCACGGCACACGCAACCAAAAGGACATACATACAATAGCATCCGCGGGCTTCCCTTTGTCCTTCCTCGTTTTGCTCGTCATACTGGTGACTGAGCGTGTGTTCACTTCTTTTTTCCTTTTATTGTTGACGTTCGCCAGAGTGTACTCCCTGACCTGACCTTCCTTTTTTTTCAGTGAATAGTTTTTTCCCTCGCTCGGTTGTTGTTGGGTGTTTTGACTTTTTCGTAAATATTAGTATGTTCCTGAACGTTCGATAAAGGCGAAGGTGTAGATGTTTACGCCAGATTTAGCCTTGAGTGGTGTAAGCTGGTGACGTATTGATACGTGATTGGTTAGTTTGTGTGTTTCGGGCGAGGGCAAAGGTTAGATTAGTTTCGGGAACTTTCTATAGAAATATATATATATATATATATATAGACCCATGTAAGTGGTTGGTTGGTGAGTAAGTGAGTTTTTTCCCTCGTGTGGCGTAGGATATTTAGTTGTTCGCTGGTGCCTTCCTAGTATTTTATTGTTCAGTATACAGTTAATAAACTTTAGTATTATTTAATCGATCGTCGGATCTCGTGTTTATTTTTTCTACAGCTGTAATAGTTTCGTTTTCTAAAGGGTTGTAGTTAGATCAACTAAGTCCCCCTTATTAGAGAGAGTAAGCGAGACAGGGAGAGAGAAAGAAGCAGTGCAGTGTGTTGAGCGCTTCGCAGGCGCTCCATTCTGCTCTGTGGTTGACATGTTTCTGTAAAGCGCATGGAGCATTTTAAATGGATATGCGCTATATAAATGCTATACATTATTATTATTATTATTATTATAACGTGCTAAAACAACCTCAGCCTTTACACATACGTAGGCCTACAAATTATTTATGGAGCAGTTAACATTTTGCTACATATATCCACAGGCTGCAGTCAGAGGGCGTACATACTCAATGCAGTGGACATAGAACATTGAAGTGCAGAAGAAATTTAATCTTTTTTCTATTCACTCTCATATTGTGCAGAAAAAATTGTTTCCCTCGATTATTTCATTGCCATAACAACCCCCCCCCCCCCCAAATCCCCAACATTCCCTTTAATTTTTCCAAACCACTGAGCGGAACTTTTGATGCTTTAAGCAAAACTATTGCGTGGTATTCAAACTTTTGTGTAACATTCTGATGTGCTCGGCACTAATAATACAGCGCCTGCGCAGCCGCGTACTATAGAGGAAACATTGCCCATACCTTTCCAGCGTGAAGGATATAACGGCTTTTACAAATTTTTAGAAATACATAACTATAAGTCCATATAAAGGAATAGTCCATGATCAAATCAAAATTCACGAAAAGTAAAGTCCATGGGAAGTAAATTTTATGTTCAGTGTCACTGCACTGTTTGTCTAAACATTGTGACCTCGACATGTGACGAGGAGGGCGATGATCTGCATTTGTCGGCCAAGCCGGGCTATCTGGTGACACTTTCACATCTGAGTGCAGACGTCCGACAGATTTAGAAATACTGTAGCAGGAATCCAGTTATCCTTAGGGTAGCAGGAATCCAGTTATCCGAAGCCCCCCCCCCCCCCAGAACACCCCAGTGAAGGAGAGAGTGAAACAAGAGCTATCTTGCCTATCTTCCGAGAAGTTGGTTGATCCTGATAACGTCTTTAGTAACAAGGGAGCGTCTGTTCTCACCCTGTTGAAATAAATTGCTAGGTCTAGACTCCCTTTAGAATTCATCTTAGCGATGCGTCGAATGGTGTGAGTCTTGGTTTCATCAATGATCTCTTGAAGGTTTGAACAATTCTGTCGGCTTCTCCGTTGATTTGTGGAGGGTAAAGAACACACTGGGTATGTTGAATATCAATGCACATTCTTAGGCGTCCACTTTAGGAAGTATAATTATTCTGAGAGCTATCAACGTTGTATTAGCCTGTGTCAATAAAGTGAGAAAATTGCGCGGAGTATTGAAGTCATATGCAAACAAACAAAACTATAGGACATAGTAAGATTCGTGCTACAAAAAAAGTGGAATTGGATTGGACGTGTAGGAAAGATGAACGATAATAGATGGACAAAACACTGCAATGAATGGCGTCCACGGACAGGAAAAAAAGAACACAAGGACGACTATGGAGAAGATGGCAGGATGATATTATTAAAAAGAGAGGGGGGAACAACATAGATGAGGAAAACATCAGACAGAAAGGAATGGCAGACACTGTTGGAAGGCTACATTCTGCGATGGATAGATAATGCCTAGATAAAAGGTGTAAGTGGGCCACAAATTTTGAGACGCGCTATACCAGGCTTTCACTGGTCAGTTAAGAGAATCTGTGTGTGTGTTCAGTCCATGGCAATGGATTCATTAAGTCTTTTTACTCAATATTCTTTGCTTTTGTAACTTTTAGGAGGGGTTGGGGAGGGGTCCGGGAGGGGCTTTTCTTTTTTCTTGAGTAGATTTTCTTTGCAAATTGAAACTTTCAGAACTAGTCACTGAAATCTCGAGTCCAGCACCATCGTTCTGCTCTACAAACAATGCAAAACAAAGCTGGCCACTCCTCCCTTTCCTTCCGTATAGCAATTAGTATGCATAGCTTGCCCCAAACCTCCTGCCATATTGAGCACTCAACTCGGCACACTTCATGAACCAACTGCACCGCGGCACTTGACGCTAGTGTGTACCTCTCTGATTAGTGTCATCTGCACCTCGTGCTGCGATGTTCAACACTCCGCTGCCCAGTCTTCGGAACATATCACTCCGCGTTCAGTGCTTTGTTTTTGAAGTACGTCCCCTCATTTAGCAACAACACATACGGTAGGTTGCAGAATGGCATAATCATTTTGTTTGGAAATGACGTCATAATTTTTGTGGCAGGGTGACCAAATTGCGACTCGCGAGCCACATGAGGCTCTTTGACCTTCAATATGCGACTCCCACAACTTAAATCATGTTGATTTTTATTCTTTTACCTTTTAAGATAAGATATGACTTTATTATCCTGTTTGCAGGAAATTTGTTGTCACAGCATTCAGTAACAGTACAACAGCAAATACAATATCTAAGACCTACAGGTCTTTAACGCGCACCACACACACGCACATTGCTCACACAACATTACCAACAAGTAAGAACATTGCTCACACACACACAAACAAACACACACACTGTAAGAACAATCCATTAGGAAAAACTAACAACAGCATATTACACCAGGAAACACTGCTACTTCGAATTACAGATGGCAAAAAAGATCGTCTATAGCGCTCTCTGTTTGTTTTTAAATACAGTATTCGTCCACTTCTTTGGGATCGGACTATCTGATGGAACAAGGGGTGGGAGCAATCATTTAGAACTGATTTTAGTTTCTGTTTGCACGAATGCACAAATAACTCATCAAAGTTCACGTATTCACTGTTAGTTAGACGGCAAGCTTTTTTGATAATAGAGTTGTTAATTTTCTCCCTCCACATTGATTTGTTCACAATTGAACATACAATATGAGCTTTACAGGCCTATTTTATCACTGGGTTAAGTGGGTTAGATCCCTCATTTCATGTACAAACCCAGGCATAAGGAATATGTTCTGGTCTGGTCAGATTAACTTATTTATGACATTCGCGTATTTTTCGTAGATGTTCTCGTAGTTCATTATCGTATCTAATACCTTCAGTATAATTAAAATGATCATTAGTCAAGATTTTGAAAAGATTTGGTCTATATGTGTACTTGTGATTGCTGAAACCAACACAAATTAACAGTTTAAAAAAAACTGCATGTGTGAACAGATATTGTTGTATACATGTATTTCTTAATATTTATATACAATTTTTCTAACAATAAATATGTGTAAATTTTGTTCTTTTCCTGTGGCTCTCATAGTCAGCACGTTTGGCCACCCGTGTTACATGCCATGATGTATCCATTTCGAAGAACGTCACAGTTATGTGTTTTTCTAGAAATAGCATGCTCGAATTGTCACTTCAATGTTTTGTGTGTATGTTTTATTGCAGAAGTGTGTTCGTGTACGAAGCACATGGTTATACAGAAACCTTCTGTTCTGGAATTCTCATTCACTTACCGTATAAAAGGATGTGTCTGACTGAACTGATAGTGCTGGAGTGAGAGAGAACGAAAATCTCGTACACGTTGGGCTATTTTGTGTTGTTGTAGCCGTGGTTGCGTGCTTTGTGCGACTGTTTGGCCGCGAATCATTTTCATCTGTGTGGGAGATCAGGATGTGTCCTACTTTTCATTTTTATCACTCTAAGTTGATAGATTAGAGTTTCAACCTTCTTCGTCAACATTAACCTTCAGTCATTTGAAGGCTGTGCATCTTGATTTTGTTCTATAGTTCATAAGTGAACTTCTTCATTTCTGTTGAGAGATTTCGAAGAGCCTTTAGATGAATTATTTTCTCTTGCCAAGGTTCAGCTACCCTTGGATACTCTTAATCTAGTCTTTCGTAACAACTGTTAATGCTTTGTGTCAAATGTGTATATTTGTGCATTTGTGTGACTTTTGACATAGGGCTTCCTTGTTTCAGTAGTTCTGGATAAAGTATTTTACGCTTAGAAGCCCTGGGGGCTCAAAGGTTTTATTTTAAATATTCCACTCAACATTATCTCTTCACACGAAAAATTAACTTCATCGAAATGCGTTTCCGTTATTCATAACCTGAAGTTACATTTTTATAACCATATATAAGTATTATGTAATATTTTTTAAACCAAAAAAAGTCATTTAGAACTTTGTCAAATGTTCCTTCTTTTTGTGTGTGTAAATTTCGTACGCAACTATTAACCCTGTATTTCTATTCTCTGTTTCTCTAGACCCATTAAGATAATTATAATTTGATTCACAGTTACTGTATTTGTCAGTTCCGTTATTTGTTCACATTATACTAGGAAACACGACTTTTACATTGAGGTGGGTTTTTTTTCGAATTTTGTTTTAGGGTCAAGCGCCAACAAATGGCAACAGCCAGTAAACAGAACTTCGCTAAAGCTAAACTTCTAACGAGATTCAAGCGCCAACAATAATTATTGGCTGCAGCCAATGAAACACAATTTCGCGAAAAAAAAAAAAAAACAATTAGCGAGGTCCATACGCCTGGCTGGATAAGTACAAAGATAAATTGTGCGTTCTTTGAGCCATCTAATGGATACATCAAAAGCAACATCATCCATTCGTAATAAAACTAGGAATGCGTTATATGTCATTATAATTTCTGTTGTTTATTTAATGAAAATCAATATATTTATATAATTCATTGTAAAAGTCAGAAAAGGGGAAAAAAACAAAACAGAGGAAACTAAAGCAGTTTTTACGGTTACATCCCTTCTTCTTTTGACAAAAGTGCAGTGATTGTCCGAATATAAATAGAGGAGAAGGAAATTCCATTTACTCAAAGGTAGTAATACAAGATATGCATTATTATACATTTACACATTTACTATTTTTCCATTTGTGCTTTACCATGTCAAACAGTGGAAGCCATGAGCTGATAAGTTATTTGCCCTATGACCATAATTATTTACATGTATAAGTTAGTTACAATACTGCACAATATGCCATGAACTCCTTTATCACTTTAAAATTATGTGTCTTGAAGATCACGATTTTTGAAAGAATATAATAACTTCAATAAAATAGGAAGACATTGGCCATTGTATAACAACAATTAAAGCTTCATGGGGTTGAACTACTTGAACAAGATTTGAATATCATCCAAAGAAGACAACAGCCATCGTGTAACAACAAATAAATCTTCAAGGGTTTGATCCGGATTTGAGAGTCATCCAAAGAAGACACTGGCCATTGTGTAACAACAGTCAAAGCTTCAAAGGTTTGATCCAGATTCGAGAGCCAGCCTAACACACACACACACACACACGCGCGCGCACGCACGCACGCACGCACGCACACACACACATACATACACACACACACACACATACACACATAACCTTTGATTCGACAAGGTAGAATTATATGATACCAATACACATATTTCCAGCAAAACTGTCCTATTGAACAAGTTTGCTATAGAATGTAATTTATTTCGTCTTCAGATTAGCGGCATGGTGTCTTCCAAACTTTATTTTACTGGATAAGAGTTGTTATCCCTTCATTATGTGCCAGAATCGCCGAGAATCCCACATCAGACACCAAGAAATCCATCAAGCCTGGTTTTGGGCTTGTTTCACTGGACCTCGTAACAAAGATTGCAGTCCCCACTTATTTTCTACCTTGAAGGTTTCCACCATGTATACAAACAACTGAAAAACTATATTTACAAAATAATTATGTCGTCTGCAGGCACAATATTAAAAAAAAGAAAAAAAGAACAACAATAACGACATTAAATCATCAACAATATGATATTTAAGTATCATGCCTTCCTGAATATTCCCAATTTCCCCTGAAAACCAGAATGTAGGCCTGTGCTGAATAAACAAAACTGAGACACTGAATTGATTCCACTTTACCTCAAAGAACTTGGGCTCCTGCCAGTTCTTATAAATGACTTGTACTAAAAAACAGGGGCAGTATTGCATGTTGGTAAAAATCACTTTTTCTTAATTCTGGACAACCTGTCCGATCTAAAGCTAATATATTATAATATCTCCAGGGAAGAGATCTCTTGCCTTAACTCGTATCGAATTTAGATGTCAAAAAATTTAACACATTTCTTATATACCTGAGTACACAGAGACACGCTACATAGGATATTGTGAGACTTGTACACAGGAAATTCACCAGTTTAACTTAAAAAAACAAAACAAACAAATAAATGATTGTCATGCAAAGAACACGATCAAACCCGTGAACGCCAATGGAACCACAACATAATTTTTATAAATGTCATTGGGATTCCCAATCTTGAGATTAGGACGAAATTACGTACATTGTGCCATTAAATTCTTATACTTGTAAACAACGACAACAACCAAAATCTTTGTACAATATTGGAATGTCTTATTCAGGTATTCGAAGTTTGCAAATCCATGTTCAGATCATCACAGTATAGAATTTCAGCAGTTTTTCAGTTCAAAACCTCTCCTCTATAAAGCCATCGTTAACGTGGCCGTTCTGCTTGCTGTCCGTAGAAAAGGAGCCCATTTCGAAACCTTTGTTGACCTCACCATTAGCCGGGCTTACCTTTTCTGGTATTTTCTCTACACTGTCAGACTTTCCTGGTGGCTCTTCAACGGTCATCTCAGAAGGTTTTGTTCTGCAGAAAAGGGGAGGGCAGAATTCAACAAATTAGATTACCATATGCGGAAATAAACCAAAAAAAATCGATGAATATCAAATGCGTAAGTAAAAATAATATCAAATTAATTTAATATCAGATCTCCCCCCAACCCCCAACCCCACCCCAAAAAACGCCAACCGGCGCTGCACTTTGGCGACGACGTGCCTGCTCCAGTTGTAACTAGATGCAATGACACAAAGGCAAATTTCCCAAATGGGATTAAAGTAGTATATAAATACAAAAGACAAAGACAAAATACAAATATAATATAATATAATATAATATAATATAATATAATATAATAAAATATAATATAATATAATATAATATAATATAATATAATATAATATAATATAATATAATATAATATAATATAATATAATATTTACAGGGGTGGCCAGGCCTTCAATATGCGGCACATGTAAATATTTTGCTCGAGCTCTTATTTCATCACAGTTAATATAAGATGTAAATAAGAAAAAAAAAGTCAAGCTTTATGGCAATTTACTGGGTATGAACTGAGGCCCCAATGGTTTCAAACGTAAGTCTGATGTTCATGGTTAGAAAGCTTTGCTTCTTTTTTTTTTTTTCTCTCCCTTCACATTGATTTGTTCATTATTGAGGATACTGTAAGAGTTTTACATGCCTATTTTATCACTGGGTCTAGTGGTTTAGCTCCTTTATCTCGTGACTAACCCACAGGCATAAAGAATATGTTCTGATCCCGTCAGATTAACTGTTTATGACATTCGCCTATTTTTCTTTGATTCTCCCGTAGTTCATTACCGTATGTATTTAATGCCTTCAGTTTAGTTAAAACAATCATCATTCAAGATTTTGAAAACATTTTGTATTATTATGTGTACTTTGTGATTACTAAAACTAACACAAATTAAGTTTAAAAATTGCATACATGAGTAAATATTGTTTGCATACATGTATTTCTTAATATTTACATAAAATTTTTGTAACAAAATGTGTGTGCAACAATAGAAAGGTGTGTAAATATATTTCATATCTTGTGGCTCTCGAATGTCTGAAATTTATAGCATGTGGCTCTTACATTAAGCAAGTTTGGCCTCCCGTGTAATATAACATTTAATGCTATTGACAATTCACACGTACACACACATACACACACAAACAACAACAACAATACAACTGCAAAATTAGATAAGCATTATTAAGATAACCCTTTTAAGACGGCAGACACAATTATTATCAAGATCAAAGAATTTTACTTTAAACAGTGTAAATTTATTGACATGTCTGTATCTATCACATAACTATGAGTCTATGTTGATTCGACTACGGCTTCTTTCTGTCTGTTAGCACTCTTGAAAGCTTCAGGCGAAAGGGAAACACTCCTATACTAATGAATGTAGCAGTTCTGATTAACTTACTTTCCAAACGTAATGGCATCCTCTATAGTCTCTGGTAGTGTCATGTTGAGAGTTTCAGGCAAGGTGAGGGCCAATAGCCCTGCCACCAAACCACAGCCTCCAAACACAATGTACGGTAGGGCAGGGCCAAATTCTCCGCCTACGATAGTTCCCTGTAACAATTCAGTGACGAGGATTCCAAAGTTGTGATGATTACTGTTCTAAGTATTATTCTAATGTGAAATAGAAGAAAATTGAAGATTTTTCTCCAAATGATCTAAGCGTTTATTTCAATTGCTGCAGGATGTTGTATGTTACATCGTAACTCGGTTAACATTTTTTTCAGGAGAAACAAAAAACTAATTAACGTTCTTTATCAGATATTATAGTTAAGATATTTAGAAAAAGTTATTTAAGCCTTAGTAACTCTTTGCTTGTGGTAAACAAATCTGCTCAAATTTAGAACTGAGAAACACAACCAGGCAGATCAGTTCACACAGAACGTCATTTTTTCCCTCCTGCCTTCTAGATTTCCGTTTTGAGATGTTTTAGTTTTCCTACAACTGTCCACAATATTTTTCCTCAATTGGCGTTATTATGTATTGACATAGTTACATCTTGAACCATGTAAGATGAAGGTTTCTTTTCAATATGGATTTGACCAGACAGTCCTGTCACATTTTGGGTAATTCTTTGAGAGACTAAGATTTCTTGCCTTGGCTCGAACATTTATTCCAACAGCAAACGGAACAACATCTGAGACAAAACGTCCAAAGGGAAGAGTTTGGCGGCTATGATGGCAATCCTTTCTTGTCAGTGACTTAACTGACTCATACCTAGTGTTTTCTTAACATAACAAGGGCTCTTGCAATATGCACTCTGCAAATCAAGGATCAGTACTAAGGCTTTAAGAAAACATTGTGAGATATAGCAAAATGCCAAATTTTGGACATTTAATAACAAACATTTTGTCTGTAAGTAATTTTCAGGCACCATTTGAACTGAGTGCACTTTCGTATGAACCGCTGAAAGCAGCTTATAGGAGTGAATCAGTTAAGCTGTAGTCCGAATTTCTACATTTACTCCTAGTCAAGGCTCATTGCTGAGGCGAGGCGGCCGACTTTTTAATCGATTGGTTCCCTTTGAATGTATTTGGGGGAACAAAAAGATACACTCTGCATTAAGGTAGAGCTAAAGAGTATGGCAGTGAGACAGCCCCAACTGGATGAAGGTGTTATATTGACAGGTTTCAATAATGCTATTGTCTCACCAGATCTGCAACATATGGTGCTGTCATCCCTCCTATCCTAGCGATCATTGAACTGGAACCCACAACACTATTACGTAATGACGTAGGGAAAAGTTCAGCTGAAAAGATGTAGATGGTAGAAAATCCACCGGTAGCTCCAAACTTTCCGATGTTTGACAGTAAAACATTGATCCACGGGTAGGCTAGAGAGAAACACATGTAAAACTGAGAAGGTACAGCCATTATCTGGGCATCGTAGTCAAAAATACATGTATTCTCATTAAGCCCATAACGCCTCATTACTATGGAACATGCATTTCAAGGAAATCTCGCCCATTAGGGAAGCTGGAACGAATCTGCCTTGCTAGTTGACTCAATTGAAGTTTAAGTCTGAGACAAAACCGAGGACAAACAGATCTGGCTCAGTGCCCTACTAACCTTAGGGCAGTTACCAACGTGTGAACGGTTTCCCGAAAACGTTATTTTGATCATGTCACCAATACAATGGCTGTTGAGACCAAATACCTAAGCCTAATTCTACCGCTTTCCTAGCCCCATTCATAAAACCTTACCAAAAAGAAAAAAACAAACATTTAGCAAATAAAAAACAGCAACACCTAAATTGGCCACAGTGAGGCCGAACAAAAAAGGCTACAAAGCTAATTATCATTACTACTGAAGAATAATGAGATACCTTTGTAAGCTGATCTACAGAGCATGACAGGAATTCAAAAATTTAGGCTTACCCTAACATGGAGTATTTAATGTGAGCGTTAAATAACATTAACATTCAATACCGGACTACCGCTGTGGGTGAGAAACTGCAGAAGAGAACCGGAATACAATTCCTAGAAACGTTAGTCATTTTAGTTTCAAATACCTTTAAAATGATGATAATCAAATTTAAGTTTCTAATTATGATTGTTTCGTTTATTACTCTTAAAACAGAATACCGTTTTGTTTTGCTCTTACAATGCTTACCCGTTCCGCCTATCAATACAGGAATCATACAGCACAAACAGGCTACTCCACCCAGCAACATGGCAAAACAATGAAATTTCTTTCTGCCCCACCTTGGTAAAGCTAGCATAGTTGCCACATTGCCCAGAGCTTCCACGGCTCCACTCAGTAGGAAGTTCACGTAGATATTGCCCCCTAAAGATCCTACATTCAAGGTTAACCCGTAGTACACCATAGTGACAACCAACCTGGAAAATACAATGTATTTGTTACAAACGCCATTGATTGTCAATACTTAAGAGTAACAGTATCAAGTGCTAAAGAAGAAAAAGTACTTTTAATCAATTACGCGGAAAACACTTTATTACCATGAAGAGTTAATTTCTGAGAATATAAAAATAATGAATTTAGCAAATGTTTCATTTATTGAATTTCCCAAGACAAGTTATTAAAAGGAACAAAACTGATTCCAAAGCTTATAATTACACAAGGGGCGTATGCAGCCTTTCTCTGTTTCCCCAAATAGCTTCAAATACCATAAGATTAAGGTTCTAGTTATTTGGTCTCCACAAAACAGTTCAAGAATGTTTGCCTTTTTTTTTTTAAAAGCCCCAAACATGACTCGACCAGGGGTTTCAGTTAGGAAATCAAATTAAGGAGAATATAAAATGATACCAGTTGATGAAGATCACAAGCATTCGGAATCCTAGAACTGGGTGAGAGAAGACATCGCTTATTTTGCCTTTGGGCTGATCTTCTTCTTCTTCTTTCTGCACTTCGAAGGCGTCTTTAGGCAGTTCCTTGTTGTTCATCTTGGCAGCTTTTTCTAGAATAACTCTGGCCTCCTCCACGCGCCCTTTGCTGATCAACCATCGTGGAGACTCGGGAAGTAACCTGACATTAACAAATTCAGAAGGAAAATTCAGCAACTCTGAGTCATTACAAATCATACTCTGTCATGTCCACTATTACTTCAGCCAAGAGATTTAAGTTTCACACCGTTTTAACAAACAAAATCGTAGGCTGTTAGTTCTGGATTTGACCTCACATTTCAATGTTCTCTCTTGTTAATCTATTCTGGGGCCAGTAAATATGAAATCAACAGAAGCAGTGCATTTCATAATGAGAACCATAAACTGGGTTAGATCGTGTGTTCTCTCCTTATTGTATTCACAATGATAGTGGACTAATATATCAGTTTACCTCGTTTTAGATCGAAAACTCTGCAAACGAGTTTTATAAAATAAAATTATTCAGTGTTGTCTTGGTTTTTCTTACATTATATGAGTGATTTTAAGTTTAGAATGAGAATGTAAATTTAGTTCATCAAAAATAATACCAAGATCATTTTCTTTATGTTTAACAATTTCTATATGTCTATGCTAATGACATGCACAGATTCAAAGTATTCAGTTCTTAAATCCAAGTAAAGGTGTGGATTAACATGCACGGACTAGAAATTCTATGGCGACTTTCTTGTGGGAATCAGTTAGCATAATAGTGGGTTTGACAATTGGATCAATAGTTTCAAAAATGATAGGAACATAGAACTTGGCACAAACATTCTTCATGACAGTGTTTAAGGACAATGTGTTGGCCACAATATGGTGGCAAAATCAATATGTCCACCAACAATATGGCAATCAATAATTTGTCTTCTTTGTCAGCAAAGCATCAAGTTTACAGCCACGGATGTTTTAACTGACACAGCCTTGTCCGTGTTAAGCCTGTTTCATTCATTATCATCACATATAACAAATTAGCAACTTTAAAAATAGCCTAAACGTGACTTCCACCTAGGGTGTAAGATCCTTGTTTGGGGATATAATACATGTAAGTAGAAATTAATATTGTTGCTGGTTTAGGTACTCAGATGGTCACTGTCTTTAATTCCGTTTGATGCTACGTGAGGTCAGTTGAGCGTAGTGAGGAGAAGATATTTCGCAATCAAGAGTTCAGTAATGCTTTAGTCGGCACCGATACTGGGTATTCTCGATACTGGATCTCGCCAGCGATCCTTTGATGTTCCACCTCATCACGTCATAGTATCAAAGTTAAATATCGATGACCTTGAGGCTATGGGCGCCCGACACTACTCCTACTTCACAAAAATACTAAAAGAGGCACAATTCCAGCTGACAGACAGGCGATGAACTAACTGACCATCTTGTAGCGAACTGGGCACTGAAATTAGTCTTCAAGGACCAATGTAGACCTCAGCATGTTCGATGATAGAACAAATGTCAAGGACGACATAGCCGTGAGTAAACTGATTGGAGAAGGTGACTGGGCACATCATTTGCTTGAAGTCATAATTTGGTGTATTACCTGTGTTTCATGCAAGGTTGTCAGCCTGATCTTGTCAATATTTTAATTTTTTTTTTGCAGACGGTCTATGGAATGGCATTTGGTCAAACCGTTCCGTTGAAACGACTGACACAAACCAGATCATTGTATCACTGACCCTATTCTGAATTCCGCACAAAGTGCGAAGGAAGTAATTTTTTTTTTTATAAGAAACTAATTTTGCAAGTGATTTAGCTGAAGTGCGTTCCTTATCATAATTACGTTTAGCTATGAATAATTGAAATGGGAGCCAAGTATTGGCCATGAGTTTGTCTGTACACATTCATGTTTATGGCATGACAACAGCGCCAATAGAAAATGATGTCGCTCTATAGACTATGAGAATAATTATGAACTTGATCCACATTGATGTCTGACTTCAATACTGCAGCAGTGAAATCCCTTACCCGTCACGATGAAAGTGCAGAAGTTGTGCATGTGTTTTTTATATAATGTTTGAAGGTAAGTAGAAAGTCCTGTTACAAGGTGAGGTAATGGTAGTTTGCAAACTCCAGAAAACACCACCTTGGTTATTCTTTCCAACATTATAGATACTTATTTTCAGATGAAAATTGCCTTTGTAACAGTCAATATTAGACACAACGTCTGTTTTGTACACAGCCTATTTCCAATATGTGTCAGCCATCGTGTATGTTTTGCGAAATTTTAAAATGTTTTTGTTGCCAACATATTTTTCTTCAGATGTCTCCTGTTGACAACATTTGTGCCAAGTTTCATGCTTTTATCATTTTTTGAACGATTGTTCCCATACTATAGACTTTTCAAGCTCATTATAAGAGATAAGAAATTGAAGAATGACGATTTCAATCGACCATGATAATATTCTTTCTTAATCATCCAACACTATAATAATAGTACCGTTCACAAAATTAAAGTGGAAAATTGCAATGTTGTTCGAGACAAAGGAGAAATATCCAAAAGCAAAACCACATTAGAAACTAGCTTCATTGAAAAGCACACACTCTGGAGAAGTTAGTCGGGACTTACCACCATAAGGCAAAAAAGAGCACGGCGTAGCAAGACATTGCCAATTGTAAATTTTTCCAATCCCTAATTCCATACGCCACAGCGTCCAGTATGAACATGCCGAGACACCAGAAATACTGAATGGCTACGCCTGCCAGTGCTCGCCATTTTCGTCCTACGAGCTCCATACCTGAGAAGTGCAAGCGTTTGATGCTGAAATCACTCATTGCTGTATACAACAAGAGCACCGCCAACAACACGAAGGGCATTTGTCATATTGTTGTATGCGACATTTTGCCGATTTTGAGGCTTTGTCATAAAAGTGGTTTTCTCACAACTAATTTTACTATGTATACATGTCACATGAATGTATGTTTTGTGGGCATTTTCATGCAGGTTTCGATTTTGAAGTGAAGATTTTGAAGAGATCCCTGATTTTACACAACTCTTCAAACTTTCAATCCTCCGTTTTCTGGAAAAGGCGCACACAACAATATGGAAAATACCCGATGAACAGTAACATCAACAACAATAACACTTGCAGCAGAATCACCTACCTACACAGCCACACATTCCTGAGTGATACTTAATCATTATTTGTTAATCACATCTTCAGCGATCTGGATGTGTGGTAAATGAACTGCTGTCCATTCGGGGCACAGTTGATTTTGTCCTCAGTAACACACATTATGAAGCTTCAATTCCAAACTAAAGCTTTTGTCTGTGTGCGTTGTTCAAGTTATAATAAGATATGCCGTAATGATTATTAATTGGGGGTTTATGACAAAAATACTCACTTTCGTGGAAACGGTTTGCATATGAGATAACGAATTGATTCAAGTCCTTTTTGCGTCGGCTTTTGCTCAGACTTGAACCTCTTTTGAATTAATTAGCGAGAGAGATTTCTGTCAGTCTGACCAGTGCACGAGGTCTCGTTTAACTCCGTAGCCGCATCTTACACTGAAAACCAGGCAAAACAGACTGGACTCAGTACGCTGTGATGGTTCTTACTGTCTTCTCTTTGCTTGTTTAACTCTTCGTATGCCAGTCACTGATATATCGGTTCTCCCACTAGTCACATTTGTGCCAATCACCGATGTATCGGCGCACATGAATGCAAGGCTATTTTGTTTCGAGGAGAAAGAAAGTAGACTTTCTAGTCATAAATGTGGCTGTAGTTACTCTTCATCCATCTCCCCCACTATTTTCTTCCTGTATTGGCAAATGTGGAAAAATTCATGGCACACAAAGAATTTAAAAACAAAAACAAAAACGTACACACACACACCCATAATTATACACACACTAGTCAAGCGTGACTAAATTTATTAAAGTTATTCAAATTTCCGTGTCTGGCGTATGACCCGTGACCACATTAAATAGACCACTGTGTTTGTGGGTCAAAATTTACACAGTGAAGTGACGCTTGGCATTCGACCTTCTGCCAGGCGACTGACGTACTTACCCAGGACAAAACAACACATAAAGATCCCCATGTTACCCATGCCAGTAAAGAATCGCAAGATAACGAAGACAGCAAACATCGGTGAGAAGATAACAAATACAGATGACAGTACGTGCAGGGCGATGGCCAGCATGATGGCAGTCTTACGACCTTTCCTGAAATGTGCAGAACAGGAAATTGTCACCACGAAAGATGTGTAAGAGCGTTAATTATAATGGTATTGTGTATCTCTCTCGGTCTCTCTCTCTCTCTCTCTCTCTCTGTGTCTCTCTCTCTGTGTGTGTGTGTCTCTCTCTCTCTGTCTCTCTCTGTCACTCTCACTCTGTCTGTCTCCCTGTCTCTGTCTCTATCTGTCTCTGTCTGTCTGTCTGTCTCTGTCTCTGTCTCTCTCTCTCTCTCTCTCTCTCTCTCTCTCTCTCTCTCTCTCTCTCTCTCTCTCTCTCTGCCTGACTCTGACTCTCTCTGTCTCTGTCTCTCTCTGTGTCTCTGTCTGTCTGTCCCTGTCTTTCTCTTTCTGACAAAATTTAATTACAAATGCAATACCCCTTCTCCAGGGCTACATTACAGTCATCAACGACCTCATGTACCTGTGGGTGGTTGGTGGGTGCTTCTGGCAGGCTCTCTTTCTGTCCTAACATTCTGTTATACTGTCTAACTTCCTGCTTTTGCCCTAGCACAATGTGACCGTAATCGTGTTGGCGTGCCTTCTACAAACTCAAACTCAAACCACATGTACCATAACCACAAATAACACCCACACCATGGACGTCAAACACTTACAGCTTTCCATGTGAATAACATTGCTAAACCACATTCATATCAACTCACTACTGCAAGTAGCTGAGAAAACGATTTTCACTTTTAACTTTTCTTATGTTCGCACATCTACTTCTACCATTACTGCTCACACTGCCCCCTCCTGTCACTACTGCTATTACTACTCCTACCACTCCTACTCCTAAGCGGCTGGTTGGTGACACTTCTGGTGGATTAGTAAGAGTTTCCTCACGTCCTATCGTTGCAGTGTCTTGACGTGCTTTCTCCAAACTCAAACTGTTGCTACCACTGTTACCACTAATATAATATACCTTACTACTCTTCCAACTATAGTTTATTCTACAACTACATTTATTAGTGCTGTCACTCGCTAGTTCTTTGAAACGCCCACTACTGTAATGTGCATGTGATTAATAATAGCTGTTTCCATCACTGATTGCTAAATTACTTTGTAGAAAAGTTTCCTAGATCGACACTGTTCGTTACAAATGCATCGCACAATAAATTCAAGTATAATTGTATCCCTTTTTCTAGTGAAATATAACAATTATTTAATGATACACAACAAGCCCGCCCGGTTAAACATTCCTATCGTCGTCCACCTCAGACACTGGCGTATCGATAACTTTGCTGGTTTTGAGACTACCGTATCGTTGCTCATGATGAGATCTACATTCTCACAAAGTCATTGGCAAATATCTTGTAGATCTGAAATTATCAGCAGAAACGTTCTTGCCAGATCCAGGAGTAACAAAAGTGGCCAAAACATGAAACGATCCAATAAAATGAGAAAACTGTTGATACAGCAGAGCCCAATATGGACGATGAGTTCACAATTATGGCATAATTATTTTGTTCCACAATGTCATTAAGCTTCACTTACCCATCAGAGAGCAGACCAAAGAATATTGACCCGACAAACAAACCGCCCATGTAGATCATGTTTGCATGAGATTTCAGTACTTTGTCGTCACACACCATGTTTTCCTAGCAAAGTCAAAGAAATTGTAAATGTTGAAAATACTGCATGACTATTAAAAATGAAAGGTACAAAATATGATTTTATGGCAAAAGGAAATCCCCTGAATAATACCGAATATGAATAATTAAAAAAAAAAAAGAAAGCCAGATAAGAAAACTAAAATGACAAATAAATTACAATGACGGATTATCGGAAGGACTGTTGTAACCTGAAATCAAACCGATGACCTCTCGCTCACTGGGGGGGGGGGGGGGGGTCTTTGCAACTAAGCTCCCTCTCGCCTTTTGGGACCCCATCGTTTTACATCCTGGTTCTCTGGTATCGAGGACTCGCCCCGTGTCCCGATATGGTAAAATCAGAGCCACTCAGTAGTAACGCACTGAAGTTTTTCTGTTAAACAATCGCCACATTAGCGTTAAGATTAATGCTCTGTTTTCTTCCATACATTTTTTTTTCAGCTTTTCTACAGTCATGTTGTTTTTGGTTCTGAACTTTTAAATAAATGTTCTTTCATATTGGACCATTTGGAAATTAGAAAAAAATGTCTCGTGGTACGTCAGTTCACAGATCACAGTTTGAGTAAATGTAATTTTTTTTTTTACAGTAAATAATATTGTCTTTACTGTAATCAATATATTGATAGGACCAGGTCGTAATCGCAGAGAGTGATACAACATAAGCCTTGGGGGTGGGGGGGGGGGAGGGGAAGGGGTGCGGAAACAATATTGGAGCCAAAATTATTTTACGAGAAATCTGGCTTTTTTTATGACGAAATGAGTAGCATACTGACAAATTAGATTAATTGGCAAAGAATTGGATACGACTTAAGAACTCCATGATTTACCGTGACTACCTCTGACACGACAATGGTCATCCTCTTCTACTTCGTGGCTTCCGGCCACGTATCTTTTGTCAGAAGATGTACAAAAGTACAGAAACGACATTACACAGACTGACCTGCGTCACGAACGTGTTCTCAAAGGTAGATTTGTCGTAGACCCAGTGGTGGCACGATCTTGTGTGATTTGTTTCCGGGTAATTGCCCTTGGATGCGTACATGTCATCTGCCGTCCTGTAACATAAAGTTTAGTGTGATTTTTTTTTATCTGTTGTTGCTTTTTGTTTACAAATCCATACAAACTCATATTAGGGCCACTGATTACTAGCAACACCGCTGAAACTGCATTCATTTGTTTCTATGGTGATTAGATCTACTAATGCCACCAGTAACGTATCGAAAGTACGGCAGGTGTGGCACTTCTATGGGCGCCGCTAAGCATTTTCAGTTTAAAGTTAGACAATCGTTCTCGGATAGTGACAAAATAATTTTCTTCAGATGTATACAAGGTACAGTTATAATTTTCATGTAGTGGCTTGTTTTGTTCATTAAAAGGTTAATAAGCTTGTATTTGTGAGCTGATATTATGGTGTAGTTTTAATATAGACAGATGTCAGAAGTTTGGCCATCGTGCAATTTCAGTCCTTATCATAAGCTCAAGTTTTCCGTAAATTCCCTATTGAATGCCATCAATATCAAAGTTCTATTTCTGTCCCTTCTGTCACAATAATGTTGTACTATTTTACTGCTATTTTTGGCAGTCCCTACATTTACTGATACCACAAAAATGGTTGTTATAGAAGTTGTTTTTTTTGTCAAAGTGGAGCACTAAGTACTTTTCAGGGTAGTCCCAGGTCGCCCCCCCCCCTCCCCCACCCCCCAATTCCAGAGCCTAAATTCATATTACGAAATAATAAAAATATCTTGAGAATGATTGTGAATAGAGAGTCTCGGACAGTCTGTTGAGTTAAATAGTCACCTTGGGAACACTCTGAAAATTGCCTGGTGCTCCACCTTGATGTAACAAAAATCCTGAAAGAAGCAGTGAACTGACCTATTGAGCAGTACATGACACTGTGCACTGCCCCAGGGATTGCTGTCATCATCAGGATCTGCGTCCGTCCACAGCAACGTGTGGTTGATGAGAGATTGATGGAACTCGCCTTGTGTAGCGTACGTGTCGTTGTCCAGACCAGGGACTGCACATCTGTAAATGGAAACCAATATAGTATTGTTTTAAATAAGTGCAATACAGATTTCCCCATACTTTACAACTGGACTGTTGCAAATATTGACTTCTGATAAAGTTGGTGTCTGTGTCCTAGCACATGACGATAAAATAACATTATTTTGTTGTTGTTTTGTGCGTGTGTGTGTGTGTACTTTGTATACTTCTTTTTATCCCGTTTGGGAAATTTGCCTTAGTTTCACTACAGCCCAGTTACAATAGTTGCGGTCATGACAAAGGGTTTGAGAACATGTGGTAGAAGTGACGGTCTTTGGAGTCTCGAAAAATATATGACTGTGCACCTATCTATGGACAGGAGGACTGAGTCCCATTCTGGACTTGCTGAGCCGTGAGCAAACCAGGAATTAGGTATTTACGGCTACATCCAAAGAACAGATAATAATGTCCAATACAGTTCAGGATGCTGCATACCTATGTTTGCAGGGGGAATTGTTGTAATAAAAGAAACCTATCTTGTCAGAGATCCTTTATCAAAGTAAATGCACTGTCCCGACGCAGAGTTGCATTGTTCAGTCCCTTATTTACAGGAACAGAAAGTGAACTCTCTTATAATTTATGCTGATCAGACATGAGTTCCCAGATCTTTTCTTTACGCCTCCTTGGGATGCTCTATATGACCTAGATCATTTTACATTATTCCTGAATCGCAAGAAAACTCATGTCCAGGTCAATGTAATCTAATGTATCACTGCGTTAAGTATTTTTCATGATTCACATAGGTTGAAGAATGAAATGATGAAGGTCTGGATTTGTCATAATTAAGTTAATATAACCACTAAAAAGCCATTACTGTTTTTCTACCTATTTTATTGTATTGGCAAATCGTCCAATTCGTCTAACTCGAAAGCGAAGGAGGGAAAGAGAGAGAAAGAAAGAGAGAGGGCGAGAAAGAACGAGAAAGGGAGAGAGAGAGAAGAGAAGAGAGAGAGAGAGAGAGAGATAGAAGAGGAGAGAAGAGAAGAGAGAGAGAGAGTGAGAGAGAGAGAGAGAGAGAGTGAGAGAGAGAGAGAGTGAGAGAGAGAGAGGGAGAGAGAGAGAGAGAGAGAGAGAGAGCGAGCGAGAGAGAGAGAGAGAGAGAGACCGCTAGAGCTTCGGGTCCTCTTTGTGGAGATAAGCGTTATATACTTGTATTCCATTATTACTACTTATTCGCCGTTTCTGTTCAAGTATCCCTAGGCAAGGACCCAAAAAGACCCGTTCACTGAGAGTGAGATAACAGTGAAATGAGATGATTAATCGTGTATGTAGGTCACCATTCTCATCTGCCAACAAAACAGTATTATCATAACACATTGCTGCTTCTATAGCGTTATAGTAAGATAATGCCCTATGACATGAATCTGTTGTCGTAACATGATAGATGATGTGTGATTATGCAAATCTTGGTACTGATCCAGGTGTGCCATAATACGACCCGTAGAAGTCGCTTTTTCACTGACAATGATGTACGTATGTGGGCTACACATGCGATTATGCAGCTCAAGGGTCGTGCCCTGATTTTCATAAATACAACGAAAACGGGAAGAAAAAAAATCATTTATCAATGCAGATGAACCCATTCCGCTGATAACGGTACGGTTAGTGACCTAGTGGTGTTGCTAACACCAGGAATGAAAATAACATCAGATTCTTCACAAAAACTTTGGAATGCTTTGGAATCATCTGTTTGCTTAAAGTTTCGTGTCTCCTTTCCTCTGTTTCAAGATCTTCTTTTTTGTCCAGTTATTCATTTCTACCTTTTGTGTGTGTATGTGTGTGTCACAAATCCCAGACTGGGAGATGTAATAAGTATAACAGGACAACAATCACGAACGAACATGTATAACACTTAACAGAACAACCCATCAGACTCACACATTTATTAAACATAAATATAAAGATAACAATGCAATGACATACGTTAGATCACTTAATTAAACTGCCGTCCCCGGCCTTCTCCCGTAAGCACACTTCCTCGGGTCCACAACCCGGTAATTACTCTAAAGACACCTCGGCCTCAGCCTCTCCACTCCCGGTCTTAATGACACACTAATATTCTTTCACCACAGTCTCTCAATAGCGCCTCCCTATGGCAATACACCTTAGCCTCCTTTCACTTCACTTGGCCATAACACGTTAATACTTCAATTCACACAGTAATACATCCATGTCACAGTAGTACATCTTAATAGCACATTACAAGCATTATATATACATCCCTGTCTGTGGCCAGACTGCCACGACTCATGTGCTGCGACTGTCCTACACGACAGCCTCACTCCTGGCCTATGTGTGGCCTTCGGCCC
Source organism: Onchidella celtica (assembly GCA_963931925.1). Lineage (NCBI taxonomy): Eukaryota > Metazoa > Mollusca > Gastropoda > Systellommatophora > Onchidiidae > Onchidella > Onchidella celtica. Next base: position 28,670,001 of record OZ007570.1, read on the forward strand.
TATGCTGGCCTATCCCCTGTGCTCACCGACGCGGCTCTTCGGCCCGTCCCCGACACCTACAAGAATAACATTACATTGGTATAATACCATACCATTTCTAATCACTTCACCCCTCATTACAACTCATGAAGCGTACACACAATAGTTCACATTTCACTCACCAAACATCTTACGGTAACACACCTCCACCGTAGTACACAATACTCACTCTCGCTACAAATCCATGAACTCAACTTTCATCTATCGCTCATGGCGCACATTGCTATATACAGTATCAAGGACTTCCACATTCCTCACATATACTTATTTACATCATGGTCATAGACGAATATAATACATCAATCATAACTATTATCAATCATCGTTTCACCTACCAGTCATCACTGGAAAAAACTCTCTCACTAGTCTTCCGACTGCTCCCCTTATGTTCGCCCTCTGGGGCTTTCTCTTGCGTCCGCTTTCTTAGACGTCTTAGTGTGCAGTGATAGTAATACCGCGCTCTCGCCTCATTCAGACCCCCCCCCCACTCACACATGCACGCTTTCCCTTACCCCGTGGGTTAACTTTATTCTAACTCTCTTCTCGTAACTACTGATCCTCGCTCACTCGCTCGTGACAGTGTGTGCGTTTGTCTATTGCTTTCTTTTTCTCAGCGAGTTTCAGGCTCGCAGCGCACTGGGCCACATCTCTGTTGCATCAGTCTGACTCAGACCTGAAGTCCCTTTGAAACAAGACAGACACGTTTCAGATCTACTAGCGTGCAAGGTCTTCTTTAATTTCATAAGCCACAAAACTGAGGAGAGACAGACGAATCCGTGTGCTAAGGGGCTTATCTTTGTTCTTCCCTTCCTCCACTGTCACTTCATTTCTTTTCTACATTTCAATATTTTTGCTCACAGGCAGTCTAAGTCTTTAGTATGCAATGTTAAATACCAACTGGATTTGAAACTTAACATTATGTTTTAGAGATGGCTTTTATGGACTGTGGGCCAAATACTGGTAGCTCCAAAAGGTTCCTCTGGTCAGGAAATTCTTGTTCACTGGTTTTCTGCAGCTGGTTAACCTGTCATCATGTCTTGCGAAGATGGTTGTAAGAGAAGATCTTGCAGACACCCATGTTCTGTGTTTGGAATGCCACTATATTTCTTATAATTTTGACAATTAGGGCGTTTTTCCTTCAAAATTAGATGTTTAGGCGTACGAATTAGGTTTTGGCCAACAGGTCAGACTAAATATTATCGCATTTCCATAATTATGCTGACTAATTTCAATAAGTTTTCAGCGGATGCGCAAGTACATGCTATCTGATCGCTTAATCAGCTGAAGAGAGATTGTGATCTTGGTGGCTCTGCGTTCTTCAGACAACTGTGTATCAGGTCTTTTGCATGTCACTGGTAACGACGTACACAAAAGTTCACGTGACAGCTTAATGATACAATTATGCCACATCAAATCGTGGTGAATAACCTAACATAACTACTCTACTCTGTTCTGTTCTATATTATAGCTATTCTATTCCATTCTATTAGATTATACATTATTATTATGTTATATTATTTTACATTATATCATGTTATAGTGTATTTTATTATATTACGTTGTAATTTACTGTAATACAATAATTATGGTATTTTGTTATGATATGTCATGCTTTTATAACATTACCTATGCTCCGGGACCGCAAGAATAAAGACAGGTATCAAGGTCTGGATAGCTGCGGCCACCGCAGGAAGACAGGCCAGTAGGTAGACCCTCCGGTTGTATGGCCCAAACTCGCCAATCTCCTCAATGAGTTCGTCATATTTCATGGTTGGTTGTCACTATGGTTGTGCGTCCAGATTCTGTAACAAAGGAAGACGGACGTAAATGAATATCTAACAGTTTTAGTACTCTCTTTCTCACAGAATTATCTCTCTGGGTGAGACTGAAATTACAAATTATTGGTCCTCAGGTCCTCATAGTTGGGATTGTCTTAGATGTAGGCTGATGTTTTTGGGGGGTTTCCTGTGAAAAATACAAGTTTATTATGTCTGAGTTCCTTTGAAAAATAATGATTTAGAGTTCTAGGTTCCTGTGCAGAGTATAGGTTTATATGTCTGGGTTCCTGTGCAAAATATAGATTTAGAGTTCTGGATTGATGTTGTCGAAGTAAATGTAATTCTCATGAGCAGATTCTAGCAAAGTCATCGGTGATAAGACATGTACTAACCTTCGCTATTATAATTAAATGGTGATAGTGTTGTAGAAGAAAATGTAATCATACAAAATGTAAGATTTAGTAGATGTGATGGAAAATAGAAAGGAAAAGCCTTTGTGGTAAGAGATTTAGTAGTACTAGAAGCAGACACTAGAAGTAGGAACAGCAGTGGGGCGGCTGGGGTTGGAGGTTGTAGTGTAACAGCAGTAGGGATCTCAAGTCTAGTGTAGGCATCAGCAGTAGGGATCTCAAGTCTAGTGTAGGCATCAGCAGTAGGGATCTCAAGTCTAGTGTAGGCATCAGCAGTAGGGATCTCAAGTCTAGTGTAGGCATCAGCAGTAGGGATCTCAAGTCTAGTGTAGGCATCAGCAGTAGGGATCTCAAGTCTAGTGTAGGCATCAGCAGTACAGATCTCAGGTCTAGTGTAGGCATCAGCAGTAGGGATCTCAAGTCTAGTGTAGGCATCAGCAGTAGGGATCTCAAGTCTAGTGTAGGCATCAGCAGTAGGGATCTCAAGTCTAGTGTAGGCATCAGCAGTAGGGATCTCAAGTCTAGTGTAGGCATCAGCAGTAGGGATCTCAAGTCTATTGTAGGCAACAGCAGTAGGGATCTCAAGTCTAGTGTAGGCAACAGCACTAGGGATCTCAAGTCTAGTGTAGGCATCAGCAGTAGGGATCTCAAGTCTAGTGTAGGCATCAGCAGTAGGGATCTCGAGTCTAGTGTAGGCATCAGCAGTAGGGATCTCAGGTCTAGTGTAGGCATCAGCAGTAGGGATCTCAGGTCTAGTGTAGGCATCAGCAGTAGGGATCTCAAGTCTAGTGTAGGCATCAGCAGTAGTAACAGATCTCCATTTCGTTCTGGTTATTGTTATTGCATTAGTATTTGTAATGAAATTTAATATAAAGAGATCACAAGACAGTTTGACAGTTTGTTTGTTTCATTTCTTTTAATTATCAGCAGCACTTATATCTTTGAGAGTTCCTATCACAGATCACAAAAAAAAAAAAAACAATTTTTTAAGCTCCGGCAAAAGTTTATTTCGAACAATTATGTGATGTCAACATGATCGTTTATCAAAGTCTACAGAATTATTCTACGGCCGACTTAAATTGGTCACATTCATCTCAGACAATCCGTCAACCAAACCGAAATTCTAGCCAAAAATTATGGATAATCTATTATTATTTGATTAGTGATTTTGAAATGTCTTCCACGACTTTGCCGAGACCTCAAAAATCATCTTCTCTTCACATTCCCAATCAGTCTCATTGATATGCTCACTCATTTTGCCATTTGAAACACTTCAGTGTCACAGCATTTCCCCTGTATCAGAATAAATTTCACTTTATTAACCTTAAAAACCCTTCAACGATTCAAGCAACCATGACCTGACACAAATTGAACAACATCACGACAAGAAATCTCGTGGAAAATCATCACTGCCAAAACACCTCGCTGTTGTAATCCTGCACATCTGATTCAGTTTAAGTGCTGTGACAAATGCGGACACAAACGCAGCCAGACTCTCACTGTTTAGCATTCAGTTACAAAAATGCATAACAAGTCATGCCCCAGTTGGATTTCAATTTGATAAACTATGAGAAATCACAACGAGTGTGCCCGTACTACGAGTATGACTGGCTAATTATAATGCAAGTTATGCAGGCTTACACTGCAACGAATATACCAATGTATTTCGAGTTTAAATAAATTACATACTCTTTGTTCAGACAAAAAAATTAACTACCAATATTAACATTGTGAGATTTTCAAATTGTTCACTCGTTTTCTTGTCAAAGAATATTGCTATACAATATCATGTCGACGACGCTTTATAAAACGTCGCGCAGTGTTTGCTACGCCTCTGTTTTTTTTAGCCTGTTTCTCCCATTTAGGATATACAAAAATCGTTTTTGACACAGGAGTGTGAAGACTCACAGAATAACACTGAGTCTATTATTCTATATATGTCATGTAGAAATTGAACTTGCCACTTCCATTACAAGTGTACATCTAAGTCTTTAAAACAGCGGAACTATCGAACACTAGCTGAACGGGTCAACAATAAATCTTTGAAAATGCGGGCTAAGCTCTATTGTGGAAATGTGTAGGCCTACCTAAGTCATTAATTTAACACATGGACAACCACAGCTGCTGGTGACACTTCTAATTGAGCTGTAATAATGCCGCTTATGTTATTTCAGGAGCGAACATGTTTGCCACAGGCAATTTGCCGTGCACTTCTAGAAGTTTTCAATTTATTTTTAATTTATTGACATGTAATTTGCTGTGTGTGTCTGTATGCAACAAGGAAAAAAGAACTGCTCAAAGAAACTTGGCGCACTGCTAGAAAAAAAATAAAAAAAATATTTGTGTGTTCAGTGTTAAGGATTTATATGAGAAACTACAATGTTGATAATCTGCAAATTATGTACTGTATAGCAGAGAATATAGATTTATAGCGAGATCTCACTTTCGCTAAATCGCGAAACTAGGTCGCTGCGGTAAACAAGAAATTGGAAAATTAAAAGAGACCATATTCACCAACGATAGTGTGTATATTTGTTTACTGTGGTTTGTTCATATTTTTGGGCTGATTGAAACTATTTACAGCCGTTTGTAAGTTCTTACGCCCCGTGGTTGTGCACAAACGGACATTGTTTACCTCAGCGACCTACTTTCCACTGCATGCTAACAGTGATTTCGGAGAGCCTCTCGTGACTCGCAATGCAAATCGACCAACGGTGAAACCTCGGGTGAAACCTCTCTATGCATGCATACTCTCTGCTGTATAGTTAAAGTATTCTGTATGTAGATTAGTTTACTTTGAGATTTCTGGGTGTCTTTGAATTCGGGGAAATGGGCAGTAGAGGTAGATTTGGCTGTTGGCGCCGTCTTGTGAAATGTGAGACAATTTAATGTTATGTTATTTTTCTACCCACTTCCTGGGCTGTTTAAAGTCAAAATTGCTTTACTTTTGCGTCTATACAAAACTTTTCACTTCGTCCATCATTAGCATCTTACCAGTGGATCGTCTCGAGTAACTTGTTGATCGCCCTATGATACTTTTCATTCACTATGTTTGTAGTTCCAATTTTAGAGAGGTTATTCGTAACGCCTAAGTCAGTTCTAATCTGTTCTTGAAGATACCACAGGTTAGCAAAGTTGTTGTTTTTTTTAGCGTTTTAAAGAGTCAAATCAAATTATTCAATCATGTTGAAACAATGTGCTCGCGTCATCACTTTTTGTCAAGGCATAAGCTCCTCACAGCTAGAAGCACCAGCCTAACAAGGACAACGTAGCAAACAATTTACAATCACTGTAAACATTTCCACAAGCAAGTGACAATACACTATATCCTTGGCCAACAAAGTCAATCAGTGTTCTGCATACCATTAGAAATTTAGTGCACAGCGAAACTAATTAAATGTGCCATACCAGAGTTCGCCGTTACCTATGAACCTTTGTTCCCTGTCGTTTCGGCCGTAAGGATGTCACCGAGTTCGGTTCTCTCTCGTAACATGGGCGTCAGATAGATTTCGCTTGGCTTAACGGTTAGAATTCGGACAACTTAAACAAACGTCAAGCAGTGCCCTCAACACCATCAAATCTTGGATGAGTTAGAATGCGTCTCGACTAAGCCCCAAACATTTGCATCTTATCTCCAACCCCTGCCCTCACGTATTACACCGCTGTTGTCCTGCATTATCTAACCTCGGCCAGGAGCGTTTCTCTCACTCTCAAACCCCCAAAGAAATTCTGCTGGGACCCCTTTCAGCCAGTGGCGTAACTTGGTGTGGGGAAAGCCGTGGCACTTGCCCTGGGTGCCAAAATCTGGGAAAAGGTTGGGGGGGCAGGGCGAGCATTTCAGTGCGAAACTTCCACGTGGTGATAGTTATAGAGGGATATAATCAGTAATTAAATCTCTCTTGTTTAACAATAAGATAAAATTCGTTTGTTTCTGTTATTTTATTACCGGTTTTATCAAGAGTTAAAAGCGGCCGGCTTGAATAGCAATGCGTAGAAGAATTCAGCAAAAGTTTAAAGGGCATAAAAGTTGTTGTTGTTATTTTGTTGTTTTGATTTGCCTATGGCGCCACCATTCCCAGAAATGCCCCTGCCAGTAGCTTATACAAATGAATGTACTTGAAAATGAATCACCTGACTAGGGGGCCTAAATATATCACGTTCCTTTGCTTCCCGCAGTTCATGAATAGAATTTCAGACTTGGTTCTACAAGAATTGCATAATCCACTGTGGCAAGCCACCAATGCCCTGTGACTTTAACTCACACAGATCTAGGTCCAATCCTCTGCTGTATGTCTGGTGAAGGACGGGACTGTTCTCCTTCCTTTGCTCCTCTCTCCTCTCCCTTTCCGAGCTCTACATGTAACACTGTTTACGCCTTGAGTCTTGTACATCTAAGCCGGCTAATTTTTCAACATTTCCGTCAAGGCCAATGAAATCAGCTTGTGAGAAACTCATATTATTTTGCTGGGGTTTCCAGGCAAATTCAAATTTTACATGCCAAATGCAAAATCTGTGTTCGGGAACCGTAGCCCATTACAAAACCGAATAGAGAAGTACTGCGTTGTGTTCACTACTCATCTATAGCTTACTATGTCAAACACTGCAGTCCCCTAACAACAGTTGATTTTCAGAACAATACCACTTGCAACAACAACAACAACCAAGAAAACTTTAGAAGGATACTGTAATTTCCCACGGCTGCAGAAGGGTTAAAGGAATACCAGTAACGGTCCTGCTTATCATTAACCCTTATCGGCCTTTCGCTTTGAGAGCCTATTATTTTAGTTTGGACCACCTCCGGTGACCCACTGTCCTTATCGCCCAGACCTACTTTAGGCAAGAACCGACTATTTTCATCTGTCCGGCGGGCCACAAACTTTCACCTCCACCAGCCAAAACATTTGGAGGAAAGGACGTAAATTGTTAGAATTAAAATGTAATTTGAAATTCTTTAGCTCAGTATGTAAATGCACCTAATTCAGTAATTCACTATGGTAGGACTTAACGCGTGCTACCTTATAATCATACCGAAGTAAATTGATACTTTTAAAGTGTATGTCAATGTAAACTGATACTGCTGTAATATTGAATTTACATAATTTACATAATATGAATACTTTGTTCTGCCAATGCAAAGAGTGTCTGTTTACTAACAGGGCACAGAATGCAAATGATGAAACTGTCAATAGGACAGCTGGCCATTCCATCGTATTAGATTTCAGGGCAAACTCTATTGGCCGTGTTTAAGTTTGTATAATTACAGCCTGTGACTTTGTTCACCGTTGTGCCAAAGGCAAACATGATTATTATTATAATTCTATACAATAGTTTCTGAGTGGGAGATAAGATTAAGAGCCATGACATACCCAGTCAAGTCTGTTTGCGTCCGTTGTGGCTCATATATTTTGAGCTTACCTTGAATATGCTAGTGAAACAGAATATTGTTGTGTTGTTGTTTTTTTTTAATCTGACTTGTGTGCGAAATCCCTTTAACTTTATAGTCCACAGCTCACACTAAAACCGAGGCAAAATAGATCAGAGTCAGTGTGCTGCTAACCTTGTGCGTTGGTTTCTGTATATGCTGCCAGCCCTGGCTCATAGTCGTATAGTAATGGTATTACGTTGCTTCCGTTGAAAATCGCAAACTGCTGTGTTCAGTATCTACTACGGAGAATCCATGATACAAATACACCAAAATTTCCAATAAGCATATATTGAAATGCTGATTTGGAGCTCAGTTTAAGCCCATTTCTGATAGACGCATGTTGTGTCGGTTTCACGCCTTGTAGACCACACACATCCTTTGGCACTGGCATATGCCTGCACCCTCCTGATGTTTAACCCTGTCTTTTGTCTCCTTCCACCTGTCCTAGGGTCGTTATACGCTAGCAGCGTGAGAAAGCGAGTACGTTTTGTTCTTGTTTGACTAAACATCCGGTTGAGTCAGAGCTGTGGACGTGTAACTTTACAACGTGTATCTCTTGAATATAGGTTGAACTGTCGCTCTGTATAACGTATATCTATCCAATATCGTCAACCATCATATTCATCATATAAACGTATCTGTGTCATAATTAAACATAAGGCTGGGTTTTCATGTGTAGCGAAACGGAAACGGAAACGTCAAAAATCCACCAAGTAGTGAGTTTCGGTATATATGGAGACATTCTTTCTATTTACTACTTGATTTTTTTTTTATTACTTTCTGCTGCCGTTTCCGTACACTTGAACACCCAGCTTAACTCCGAGTACCCTGCAGAAAGATTTGTGTCGTTCTTTAAGCCCCACGGTCGACACCACAACACTTTTTTGTCAAAGCAGTTTCATCACAATGACCTGCTGAGATAAATACAGTACTTGCAGATATCTGTTGCGCTGCTCTTTATGTTTCTGTAATTAGCACATTCTAATTTCGACTATGACCACCCTTTCTCCCATTTTTTTTTTTTTACAAAGAGATTTTTTGCCACATATCTCACATCAGACAGTCTCAGATTGTCTTATCTCGTACCTTGTCCCTCTTGATAATATTGCAGTTTAATGACATGCACGTGTGAGAAATAGTTATGCAAGTTTTCTCTCTCTCTCTCTCTCTTTTTTTTTTTTTTTTTGTGGCTGCTAGGTCTTCTCCAAAGGCTGCCGTAGCTCCTCAGTTCTCTGAACAACATCTGGACAAACCAAAACATTAACAGAACAACAAAGCTAAATCTTTTCAAAGCCAATGTCCTCACAATCCTACAGTAGGGATCTGAAATTTGGTGGTGTACAAAAGCCTTGGAAAATACTCTGAATACTCCTCAGTGCCTCAAGAAGATTAGTTGTTAGATTGGATGTTTAAAACCAGCCAAGAAGTAAGAGAAATTGCTCAACACCCATGCATATCAACGTCATCAGAAAGAAAAGATGGGAATGTTATGGCCTGGTAGTGAGAATGGACAATAAAAGAGTGCCAAAGACAGCGCCAGTTTGGAATCTAGAGGAGCAAAGAGGTAGAGGAAGACCAAAAACAACCTTCGAAAGAAACCCTCTAGTCTGAAGGAAGAGTGGTAAACGCAATGACCTGAAAACAGCTGAACAAATGGCAGCTGGTAGAGAAAGATGGAGAGCCCTGGTCCCTGCTCTAAGTGCCATGTTTTGACACTGGAAGATTAGAAGATAAAGAAGAAGCGTGTACAAATTTCAATATGCAAGTCTCAGGGATTATTAATTTTATATGGAGTACTTGAAGAAGAATAACCCAGCTAGGCCTGGGGTTATAAAAAATATGCTTTCCTTGTCATCTTGATTCTCTTTATCTATACTATATATATTTGTGGACTTGAGATTTTTCGTTGCAAAAGGCTTCTGAACCACTCAACACTCAGACTTCAAATTTTATATGGTGCATCAGAATGGATGTAAGGGTGCACAGTTTTTAATAGAAGTCTCAAATCGGTGTTGATTTTTTTATTGGAAATTTATTGTTTCGCCATGATTTAGATCTATTTCGAGTCATGGTTCGCCATTTTAAGGTTTCGTTATCACTGCCTGCGATGTGTTCACTATCAAACACACTAACCCGTGCGCAAATCATGCTGTTGTACGGGATGGGCAGTGTGTCAACTCACAAAGGCAGAGCAGTAAGACTTATTTAACAACAAACAAACAAAAATAAAATAAACAAATAGTAACATGCCAGATGAAGCAGGTCCATAATAATCACCCAGAACTGAAACCAATATTCAAACCGATTTATCCCGGGCAGGGCCGGGGACCTCAGCTAGTATTATATAAACACGGATTAGAGTAATAATAATATGGCAGTGGCTACGTTTACGGCAGATTATGCTCATATCCCAATAGAAAAAAACAAAGAAAGGAAGCCCTGCTGTACGAACGGGAGTAAAGCCGAACAAAGAAAAATGGTGTGTTGTATTCACCGGCTGCCGTGACCGTAGCCACTGCCTAATAATATATTGCGGTTATGCCCAGAATATGCCTTTCATGTGGAGTATGTCTTGTTTTTGCATTAGTCACTCATTAAATGGATTAGAACAGCCTCAAATTCCATTTATTCAATTCATTACCCTGTTCACTTCGTGCCTTTGTTTACATTAATATATTTTAACGACTCCGACAGGCATTATGCCTAGCAGGCAATGCCCAGACACTCCACGGGTTGAATGGGATTGTTAGAAGGCGCTGGCGACCATCAGAGGACGGGCCGCGACTCATTATTTCAGTCATCGTATTTGAAAACGGTGCAGGGTGTAGGCCTTTGACTATGAGAAGGTTTATCTGTCTGTCTGTCTGTCTGTCCTATCTATCTGTCTATCTATCTACCTATCTATCTATTTATCTATCTATCTATCTATCTATCTATCTATCTATCTATCTATCTATCTATCTATCTATCTATCTATCTATCTCTTCCATCTCTCTCTCTCTTCTATCTCTCCTTCTTTCTCTATCTCTATCTCTGTCTCTCTCTCGGTCTCTCTTTCTCTCTGCCTCTCTCTGTCTCTCTATCTGCCTCTCTATCTGTCTATCTATCTATCTGTCTATCTATCTATCTGTCTATCTATCTATCTATCTGTCTATCTCTCTCTCTCTCTATCTATCTATCTATCTATCAATCTACCTAACTGTCTATATATCAATCTATTTATCTATCTATCTATCTATTCTATCTATCTATTCTATCTGTCTATCCATCTATTTATCTATCTATCTGTTATATTTATCATCTATCTATCTATCTAGCTTATCTATCTCTCTTTCTCTTCTGTCTCTCTTTCTCTCTCTCTCTCTCTCTATCTCGTGCGCGCTCTCACTCTCTATCTATCTATCTATCTATCTCTTTATCTGTCTCTATCTCTGTCTCTCTCTGTGTCTCTGTCTCTCTCTGTGTCTCTGTCTCTCTCTGTGTCTCTGTCTCTCTCTGTGTCTCTCTCTGTGTCTCTCTATTTGTCTCTCAATTTGTCTCTCTATCTGTCTTTCTATCTGTCTGTCTATCTGTCTGTCTATCTGTCTCTCTCTCTCTCTCTCTCTCTCTCTCTCTCTCTATCTATCTATCTATCTATCTATCTATCTATCTATCTATCTATCTATCTATCTATCTATCTATCTATTCATTCTCATCATCCGCTGTCTTCCCTCTGGGCTTACCCCACCCTCTTGCACCGTATCATGCACATTAACACCACTGGCTTTACATTGTAGTTGTGGTGAGTTGTGTCTGTTGAATCAGTCTGTTTGTTTGTTGTTGTTTTTTTGTTGTTGTTGTTGTTTTAATCGAGGAATTTTATTCAATTTTATGTCATAATGTACGGAAATGGTATGTGAGTGACTATAAACAAATTAAAGTTACAAAATCAATCACAATCAAATTAAAGTTACAAAATCAATCACAATCACCGCTATTTTTCAACCCGTTACCTAGGCTGGGTTAGGCCACACTGCGATGTTGAGAGGGGGTTTCAATGCATGGAATCTAGTTCAGTAGTGTATATCTATGCTAACAGGTAACATTTTACATCAACAGTAGCTGTAGAGTTGTTTTAGTTACACTGTCAAATGTGTGACTTCTAATTGTGTTTATTTAAATATTGGTTTTGCTGATGGATGGATGGATGGATGGATTTTTTTGTTGTTGTTGACGTTGCTTCGCTCAACGCTCTTGCTACAGCTGTAGTTAAGTATGATTTATAGTATTTGATGTAAAATGTTGCTGCTCCCAATGTCACTTTTGGATGGCAGTTTTGCCTTGTCAGAATATAAAAAAAATACCTAATGCACACAATGAAATTGTTCACAAGGAGTCAAAAGCGGTATTACAGTCGCAGAGACTGTCCAGTAACCGAAAGTAAAATCTGTATTGAAAAAGTTACTTCAGTTTTTAAATGTTCATGCCGACCAATGTCATTAATATTAAAGATAATTAGCACATCTTGGTTATCATTACATTAAACTAACTACGGAATTAATGGCCGTATTTCAATAAATTATGAGCAAAATTTAACTCAAGCATTCTTGTCTGAATCATGATTAACTGATGATGATGATTTTTTTTTCAGAATATATTTATTGCTGCATGACTTTGTGCAAATTGTATTAATATTGCCATGGAGTTTTGCCTTTTTTTTTTTCAGACAGATATTTTGTCAGCCTGTGAGAGTGAAACAGACAAATGGAGGGATAGATCATGAATGTACAGATTCATGTATGTCTTACATCGTGGAATTTTGATGGACACAACTCTGAAGCAATTTTGATGTCGAAGGTTTGTGGTTCTTAGAGAATCAGAAAAAGGCCATGATGTCAGATTCACCCAAAGAATGTCAAACAGTTAGACTGCACTTGTTACTTGGCACCGTCGCAGAAAAAAACAAAGACAATATACCGTTATTATCAGCTTATCTTAAGAATTCTATGTCGACTGATTCAGCTGTGAGACGAACTTAATGAGAGAGAGAAATCACAATTTCCTGAAACAGAATCCAAGATGTCAACCAAGATTACTGAAACAGTAATGAGTTTTTCACTTCAGAGAATTGAGACATATCCCAGCATTGTCAAGAAAACCGTGATTAGATAACAGATACTATTCTATCACACATATTTTGGACTTTACAAAACAATTCAGTTTAAAAAGTGATAAAATTACGACCATGCTGAGTGCTCCATTGACCATTATTAATGTCGTGGACAGAGTGTTCCAGGTGAAGTTTGAGTTAAGTCTTTTAATTTGTCATACAAACAGAAATAATAATTGAAAAGGACATGTATTATATACCATAAGCCCTTTTACTTTTTTATATGCACTGATCAATGAGGAAAGGCTGAACCAAGAATTGTTTTACTCTGACTCGAAGATACTGTTTCCCCATTTTACCTCTAAATATTGATATTTAATATGATGTCAGTTCTTTTCAGACTGCTGTCAATAATTTAAGTTTGCAGCTTATCTGTGACAAGACAGGTTAGCACAGTGCCATGGCACTAATGATTTCACATTAACTTTGCCTTAACCATCGAACGATCTGGACTGCCACTTCTTCCAGATGATCAGTTTTGTAAATGACATAGAAGGATCTGGTAACTGGACGCACCAAAATATCTTTAAAAAAGACAAAAACAACAACAAATAATACGGAATTTTGGTCTCCCTGCGATATCCCTTTTCATACATTCACGATGTCAATATCTGAATTTGGAAACAAAATAGGAATTCCGTATATACTGTAATTCAAACAATGTTGTACCAAGAAAGACAAGCTGACACTCAGAACAATGCACAACAATTTCAAGTGAACAACTTACCAATTACAGTGGTGTCCGTGGTGAAGAATTGTGAATGAATCTTTCACAACACCATTTAATGAAAGTGTAAATCAACAAATCAATGTTTTTCTAATCTTTCGCCGTAATGGAGCACAAAATTAATTATTTGTCCTAATGAACTGCCGTCACGATGTCGACACATTGCTTTAAACTGGGCCTGACAGTAGTTAGATATCTACAGGGGACACCGGTAAATGTGACAGAGCTTTGTTTCTAATTTAGTTCGGGAAATCTGACCAGAAAGCGCAACGAGGTTATCAATTGTAGATAACTGGTTCAGGCATATATTAGTATATATATCTATATATGTAAGTGAACTAATTGTGTGGTGGGCTTTGAACAAAAGACCTACCGCATGAATGGAGATAAACACTGAGTGTTCAAGTTCCACCGGGTGATTTTAGTATTGTAACTAATTGTTGTAAGTGAGTTCGGCAAACCTGAGCACAGTAAATGCAAAAAACATTTTTAACTGTAGTTAACTGGATGTAGGCATAAACTGTGGAGTGCTGGGTTTGTTAACTATAGACCAGCCGCGTAAACCGAGAATCATAGTACTGAACGTCCAAGTTCGGTTTAATTATTAATTTTTAGCAAGACTATTAAAGCCATTCCAATTAAATTTCTGAATTGCAAACCACGGACTACGGGTACAGGTGACTATAGTGCTCCAGATTGCGGTTTCATACTAAGTGTCCTTTGTCCTGAGGATGTCAACACATTGGACAATTAATGATGTTGGTCGTGACACATAAATTTCCCCTACTCCTTCCCTCGCCATCCTCTGGTTAATGTGACTCAATTACCCGCATTTTTTGGTGTTTTCTGTCATTTATTTCGTACGTAGTTCCAGTCTTATCGTGATGTTATACAGGGTTGTTGTTTTTTTTTATGAATGTCGGTTTATTGAGGCCGTTCATCGTCACCAGCACCATTAATCGAACGAGACTGTGGGCGCCAGCTGTGCACAAGGTCACTGGCAATCTGTGACAGTAAAGCCAGGAGGTATAGACAGGAGGTTTCTACACAAATCAACATAATATTATTGAATAAACCCACTGTAAAATTAATGTCAGCATGAGACAGTTATGAAACAAACCATACTACTATAAGCACTCGAAGTGTTTACTTAAAACATTACACTAACTTGCGTGAAAACAAATGATCTGTCTTTGCAACTTGAGTTGCTTTAGTGAGTTATTCGCAAACAAAATGAACGCTGTCTTTAAATGTGGGGAATCATTATCCTGATAGATTTACAGTTTAAATGACTGGAATTTGTTTGACGTACAAGAAAAGACTGTTTGTTTTAACATGAAAATCTCTACACTGATCAGCTCCAACCACCTCCTCCTCCCCCCCCCTCCACCCCCCACCACCCTGAGCCTTCTTTCCTTTTTCTTGGCTTGATTCTTTTCGCATTCCCTTCCGGTTCTTTAATGTATGAGTTTCTCCTTCTTCTGCTCTTCATCCTATACCTACACATACGTCTTTGCTGTTTTAACGTCTCTTCAAGCCTCAGCAACGCCGTCACCATCACCCGGTTATTCACACTATCATAATTTCCGTACGCAAAAGCAACCACAAAGGCGGGGGGGGGGGGGGGTTGCTAGAAGAAAGACAGACAGGATGAGGGCAATGAGGAAAAATTGATAATTATAGAGGAATTTGAAAAAAAAAAAAATTCTGTCCGGTGGGAATTGAACTGAAGGTGCCTAGAGTGTTACGTAACGTGATTATTGTGCAGGTTAAGCTAAGTTTATCTTCTGTCTCGTGTTTCCTTTCATTTACACCTCTTGGTCCTTTCCATTATCATAAATTTAGACTCCCCGAAAAATCAAATCATGAAATATAGGCGAACGTCAGCATCGAACGTAAGGCCATTGGACAACACTTACATTAGCGTTTGGTCAATATGCAATAGTTGTTACCCGGCGGCCTAGACTATGCAGGAATAATCTCTGAAAGGATTTCTGGAAGAGAATGAAAGAAGTGAAGGAAAGGGAAGGGGGGGGGGTCCTTGCAAAGGGGAATCGAACCCATGATCTTCTGTCCGGCCAAACGTTCAACCAGCTGATCCGTCGGGCAACCATCAGATTGAGTCTTTGGATCCAAATAAATCCATGTTGCCACTGTATTCTTTTCCATGCAAAAAGTCCTGGCGACCACGTGTGTCGTATTGCAAAATATTGGGTGCTGTTTTTATCGCTCCCCATGAGTTATGCAAAGCCCAGCTAACCATCGCACACATTCAGATGCGTTGCATTTTTTAAACCATTATCAAAAACAGCCAGATAAGAAGTAATTGCTCTTTCCCTGACTGTGGGCTTCACGCAGTGCATCTAATATACGCTCTCGTCAGATAATTAGTCTTAATGTTAAAATTATGTGTGCCCATTAAGATAACCTACATACTTTTAATATCAAGACATCAAGATATTACTAAGCCTTCCTTTTTCTATTCAATTGCTGTCCAGCCAAGTCGCTTCCAGGGGTATCAGCCATTCTGTATCTCCTACATAACAACAGTGTCCTTTTAACGTTTAAGCTGGATTTTCATGTGCACGGAAACAGAAAAAGCAACCGAAACGTTAACAACCCTTCAAGTAGTGAACTTGAAAGGATGTTTTAATTAGGGAAAAGCCGTTTCCATACGCATGGAAAAGGCGGATTTTGTGCCGTTTTCGTGCACATGAAAAGATTGCTTCAGAGTGCATTTCACGTGGAGGCTATTGGAAAAGAGAACAGCCCTAGGATATGTACTTTTGATTAGGAATCCAATTAATCCACATCTGATGGTTGACTTAGCTTGTTTGCTGATGATGACGATGGTGCCATTGTCTTGGGTTCTTCTCTCTGCAACTCTAGCATAATTATCATATAAAATGAACATGGGCGCCACTGACACGTATTTAGAATTCAGTAACAGCTTATGAATCGCTGGCCTTTTAATCAAAAAGCTCAAAAGTTTCGCACAACTGCAGGTGACAACTCTTTTGTCTTAAATCATAATATGCTATGTATAATACGCTGTTTTCGTACTCTGATTTTACTACTTGGTGGATTTCTGCCGTTTCCATTTCCGTACATTTGAAAACGCGGCTTTAGGATAATAATTCAAATGTTTATATTATAATTAATTATATATATATATATATATCATTAAAAATGCTTCTATGCAAATAAGAGTGAGTCCGCAAACTTACACCTAGAACTCCAAGACAACCACAAAACCAAGTAACAGGCTGTTTTTATCTAAATTCATTTTTTTTTAATGCAGCTTGAGATGAATGGATGATTATTGTTAGTCCATATTCCTACTGTGCTCAGCGAGAACAATTTTCAAATTTCAGCCTCTCCGTTTAGTAGAGTCAGTGAGGGCAAATATTGTGCATTTGGTGATAAAGGCAACAAACTTTGCATAGTTGTTGCACGTGGGCATACAAACAAATAATGGGTATAGAATCACCTCACCAGGTGACCTTGACAACCTCAAAATGACCTCTGTTACATTTCTTTGTATTTGAATGTCATCCGTTCTGGGCTAGAAAACCTGAACCAAATGGAAATTTAAAAAAAAAAAATTTTCAAATTTTAATAAGTACAGTGATGCTTCACAGTTCACTTATAATGACATTTAACTCTTCCATAATGACCCTCAAACTGACCGGTGGTCATTACGACACCAAAACTGTGAATCATTGGAGTTTTTCTTTTTTCGCTCTTAAGATTTGAAATTGAAAATGAGCACTGTGTGCTGATATATAAATGGCACATTATCAACCACTATAATTGATCTAAAGGGATATCTCAATATCTTGCAAAGAATATCGCAGTCTTTTAAAAAAAAAGTATGGCTACTGAAATAGGCAGGGCGGATCTTTTCATTCCGCTCTAAATGTCCGGACGTTATTTTGATGACGCTGCACTACGTGTGCGATTCTATGCACCGTATAGGCTTGGCAGTGAACCTGTTTAGCGCATGCCCAACAAAAAAAAATTTCGGTCAACTATAACGGTTCCTAGCCCGTTATCTGAGATCTCACAGCGTGGTTCTGTATCACACTTTGTATATTTTGAAGTACTCTATTCACTCCCAAAAAAGGGTGCCGTTATCACAATGTGCACAATTCATAGACTTTTTATCCCTAAATGACTCCACTATTTACCTCACTGCGTTTCATCATCTAACTTTCCTAGCTTATTTTATGCATGTTTTTTATGACGATATCATCCTGCGGTAAATTGGCGGCTTTTTCCAGTGCGGTATTAAATTATCAAGACGTATAAACTATGTGACTTGTAGTGCCGGAGAAAACATATTATTTTTGTAGGCCCATGCGCCGACTGGGATATTCTGTTTGTTTAAGATTAGGAATACACTGCAAGTCACACAATTGTTTTTCACTCTTTTTTTTCCAGCACATCGAAGCTGTACAGAGACCAGGCCTGTGCCTATGTCCGACTTCTCACGAGCGAATGCCTTAAAATCGCTACGAGAAATGAGGTTGAAGCTGAACCCTGCCCGAGAAGGATTCAAATCTGAGATGTCACAAGATTGGGTAGAAAACTGATCAGAATGGAATAGTCATGACTGTGTTGATCAGTTCCTCCCTTTTATGCAGCAGCTGTCCAGAATGCATAGTGCTAGCCCCGAAAAAAAAAATAATTGTGGATGATACAGGGTGTCCTGAAGGTCTGGACCCACACGCAAAAGTGTAACTAAATGTTGTATTACAGTGTTGTACTCCAATCGAGCGCCTTGGTCTTCGCGGGACTTCTATATGCGCTGAATACACCAATATCTTGGGCATTTTGTAGCGTAGCTGAACGGATCTCGTTACATACAGAGATGATTTACTTAGTGATTCTTTCGGGTCATCTGAAGTCATTGGTCTGTCTTATTGGGCCCAGATTGTAAATAAAATGCTGGATGTTCTTGTATTCAGCGAGTCCAGCTATCGCGAAGTCCAAGGCCCTCAATTTGAATGTTTACTGTAAGGGAACTTTCAAACACATGGTTGCCTTGGATATGGATTCAGTTCTTCGTCTCTGCCTGGTCTACGGATACATCTCGTGTGCTCACGCAAACGATAATCAGTTCCCCTCTCCTTTTATAAATTGATCATAGTACTTGTAAAAATGTTAATGTTAAAACACAGTTTCTCTTGTACATCAAACAAACTCCAGACACTAAAGCTGTAAAAATTTGGCTATATGTTTAGCGTATTCGTCTCCCTTTTCGCCAACTCGATTAATCGATACTGCCCTTCATTGTAATTTCGGTACCAGCTGTTGTCAGGGGATCTTAGTATTTCACATTTTCAGCGGAAAGGTGAACATAACTCGATATTTTCTGTATTCGGCTTTGTAATTTGTTCCCTAACAACAGATCCTTTCCAAATGAAATTAAGTGAAATAATAAATAAATAGATAAATAAATAAACAATAGTAAATAAACAAATAAATAAATAAATAAATAAATCTGGGAGGACCACTTACGTCCGCCCTATAAATAGATCTTAGTCTGGTCCAACGAAACAGCAAATCTGTGATACAACACAATGCAAGGTTACGTAGTGGTTGCAAAATAAGCTTTGTAAATTTGTTTTTCTTGTCTGTTAAATTATAGACATTTCAAACATACAGTCACTGACTAACGTCTGATACACCAACGTTAGGGGTGAAACAGACCCAAGCTGATGTAGGCGCCAGGTTAGTGGCTCACCGCCCATAAATTTTGCTCTACACCAGCATAATAGGTACTGCGCAAACCGCTATCCAGCGGTAGCCGGGTGAGCGGGCAGTGCCTGTTATGCTAGTGTGATGCAAAATTTTTGGGCGGCGAGCCACCAAACCTGACGCATACACCAGCCTCGGCATGTTTGACCCCTTAATAAGTGCTGTCGGAGGAGGATTCAGCGTTTTCTGTGATATTCGTTGGTCACGACCAACCACGCTTAGGTGGTTACCATAATATTCTAGGTCATGAATGTAAACAAAATGCTTTCTGGTGGTATATGTCATGGCAGTCTTTACTCAGAGCATTTCGTTCCCGAGCAAACCCAGATTTCTGGACTAAAATGGGAGTTGAAATGAGTGTTGTTGTTGTCATTGCTGTTGCTAGGGGCAGCAATACGAGCTTCATAGATTAGTGGTGCCTTTTATTTATGTCAGCGGCAACAGTATCGCTTCATCAATTAGTGTGCCTCTAAAACAAATTGATAAAAAAAAAAAATATTCACACATGGAGTCTGGATAGTTCATGTAATTTCAAAATTCTTAGTGAAAGAAGTTGATGATGATGATGATGATGATGATGATGATGATGATGATGATAATCCTGTCCCAAAAAAGAATCAGCCAAAGTCCGAAAATATTGTCCCAACCGTATTCAATGTTTTATTTTGAAATTCACGGTTTCGATGTTTGTGAAATTGTTCTGTACATGATGACCATGGCAACTGTAATCCCAACAGTACTGGTGGGGTGTTTGACGGAAGATGCTATATTTGCTCACAGCTGACACCGTCTCGCATCTTGCGCGGCTACGGAAGAATGCGCGGCCAGAGATTGATGGCTGCACTCGTGACACTCGGGTTTTATCACACAAGCGAAACTTCGAGCCGCGGAAATTCACGCGTGGTTTGGAGAATGTACAAATTGCAATGGAAAAAAACGTAAATCAGTGCCAAAGGTTCGCCTGGCACGTCTCACTGCAATCTCACTGCAATATATGCTTTTCTTACCTGCCGTGTACAACTCAAAGTCTCTCTTTGGTCACAAGGCCCTTAAAGGAAAGGATAGTTTCCAGCATCATTTGGTTAGCAGCTATCTCCTCCTTAATGCAAGAGAATTCCACGAGGTTATATTATATGAATGTTTACCGCAGTTGGCAAGGCAAGGAATGATGAATTTCAGGGAACTTAAACAGACATTGAAGGAACAGATTGGACAAGTGAAGAGGACCCATAACTATGATCACTGTGGCAGTACAATGGCCTAGCACGTTTATCATCGTGTCCTTTTTTACAAAAGGGATTAAAACTATTTATTAATGTGTTATCAGATGATGTCAACCGTGTAGTAATTCGAGAAAGCATTGGCAAAACTGTTTTTTTGTTTGTTTGTTTTGTTTTTTTTTGTGGGGGGGGGGGGGGGGGGGGGGCTTAATCTCAGGAAGGACATGAAAAATCAGTATTTAAAAAAAAAAATCTAAATCTAATTTTCCTACGATTGACATTCAGTAAAGGCCGGCAAATTCGATTCTTTAAAGTGTTCTTGCTCCTCCAGCACCGTTGGAACCCTAAGCCAGATCCACTTTATTTTAGAGCGATACAAGTGTAGCAGGCCAGATTATATCCCAGCCATTATTATACCAAGGTTTTAAGTGGTCTATCGTATTTAATACCCCGGGATATAATCTGGGCTTGGCCAGGGTATACCTCGAGGTATACTTCGAACTAGGTCAGATTATACCCCCCTATTTTTTTAAACAGGTCAAGACCACAGTTTATTTTATCCTCAGTTTAAATTGTTCTTTGTCACTGTCATCAGGTATCATATTAATACATGCATACATACATTCTAGACTCCTGTAAATCATAATACATTTCAGAGGAAATAAACAGGCATTAAAATGCATTTATATACAAAAGGGTTGAATATCCATTCAAACTGATATGATTAGACTTTGACACTAATTTTACTCGTGCCAGTTGTTATTATTTTTATTGTTACTTTTTTTTTTTTTTTTTTTAACAATTGATTGTCCATGAGTAAAACATGTATTGTGTTTTTCGTTTGGCACCTCTGACATACAATTAATGGCAAATATGAAATAATTATAAGTCTTAAAATACAAAGTCATCTGAATGTCATTTTAATTTTGAAAATCAGAAATGTGCTTCATGTGTCAGAACAAATTATTACGTAAAAAGTTACATTGGTGCAGAGAGAAAAGGCCAGAAGAGGGATAAAAAAAAAAAAATTTAATTCATAACCCAAGGGACAGATGGTGCACTTCCATCATCCATAATGTAATCCGGCTGAATTAATTATCTCACATAAAACTAAATACACACGAAATCTTTTCTCATGATGAACTCCACCTGTCCAGATCCACTTAAAACTTTACAGAATGCTAATAGGTAATATACAATAATAACACTGAGAACATCAAATCATCTTATTTGCATTTAAAGAGAAATATCAGTACCAGAATCATCATCATCATCTTAGAATAATATAAAAATAAGAGGGAATGTAAAAATGACAGTGTAGGCCTAAAGATCATTCTGGAATCTATAAGCAGCAATATGTGTGTATTAACGATATTATTATGTAGAAAAACGGTGTGGTCTAGAGGCAAGGTGCTCGTCTCTCGAGCCAAGGGTCCCGGGTTCGAAACCCGGGCTGTGCAGACATGTTGGAAATTGGGATTTTTCTCATATTTCCGTGTCCCTGATCCTATTGAGGGGGTAGGATCGAGTACCCAGTCTTCTCGGATAAGGACGAAAAATTCGGAGGGCCCGTGTGCACGTTGCGCATGTTAAAGAAACCTTGGCAGTTGGAAATCGTAAAGAGTAGGCCCTACAGGCCGCTGCCCCGGCAAATTGAAACCAAAAACTAATAGATTAAAATTCAGCCATATCACCCCCCCCCCCCCCTCCATATCTCCAACAAAAAAAAAATGTATATAATATCATTCATTATTAATTATTAAAAATAGGGAGAACCCCTAAAGGCAGACTACACGGAGGAATGCACCTCCTGCAACACTGTTGATTCCACGCGTATCGACCATGTCGTTCCAATGGATCAAATCAACACTATCGAGAGGGGGAAAGTGCACCATGGGCTAGGCACTTTCTCCATACCCACAGCCCAGGCATGCAGCACAAAAATTATTTAGCTGCTGACCGTCTGCCAAGACGAAAAGAGCCAATTATGTAGAAATTGTGTTAAATCTTTCCAACGATTCAAGTAGACTTGGACAGAAAGCTTCAGTAAGGTAGCCTTGATAGTTGTGTAAACTGACAGAGTAAATCCACTGAGACAACAGTAATTATAATAATAATATAAAGTAATTATAGTATGTTACCGCAAAAATTGGAGGGACCATGTTGCATTAACAGCATTTCTTGTCAGTAAATTCTTTGATAGCTATACATTTCATGAAGTTCATGGTTTAAGACAATGGATTAGTTTGCAGGGCATTTGAAAGATGCAGTTATGTCTTATAGTGAGTAATGATGTGTCGCTTGCGAGTGAAATAAAATTTTTAAAAATGAATGTTGAACCCTTGAATATTTTGCGTATCTGAATGTCAGAGTATAATCTAGGCTGGTGAGGTATAATCTGGCCTAGTCCCAGTTTACATTCTGGTCCTGCCCAGAATATTCATGGGGTATAAAATAGTTTTAAACACTTTAACCCGGTGTAGCAGGTCAGATTATACCCCGCCAGACTAGACCAGGGGTTAAAGGAGCCTAGCCTATTTTATACCCTCTAGTATATTCTAGGCTAAGCCAGTTTATACCTTGGGGTATTCTCTGGGCTGGACCAGATTATACTCCACCAGTCTAGTTTCAATCTTAGTTTAAATCGTTTTTTTACCAATGTCATCAGGCGTCATGTTAATTTATACATGCATACATTCTTGATTCGCCTAAATTATGATACAATTTAGAAGAAATGAACATGCAGTAATATGCAGTGATATACTATGGGTTCAATATCCATTCTAACTAATATGAATCAACTTTAACTCTTATTTTACTCATGTTCGTTGATATTATTTTTTGGGGGGGAGGGGGGGGGGGGGTGTTGGTTGGCTATGAGCAAAATTGGCACTGTATTTTTTGTATGCCACTGACACGCGCCTTGTCGCAATGATTGAAATAGTTAACGGACTCATTAAAATGAAGGCATTTTAGAATTTCTTTTTTGTGTGCAAAAATTAAAACCGATCTTGTGTCGACTAAAATCCTATGCAGCTATGACACCGTACTCCTCCAAGAATCCTATATTGTATTGAGGTCGTTT
The DNA here is from genome assembly GCA_963931925.1 of Onchidella celtica. NCBI lineage: Eukaryota > Metazoa > Mollusca > Gastropoda > Systellommatophora > Onchidiidae > Onchidella > Onchidella celtica. The sequence goes on from OZ007570.1 coordinate 28,693,597, forward strand.
TTCTACATCAATCCAATGTAGGAATTTTTCATATGACTGACATCAAAATTTACGAATAGGAATGGCATTGTTTGGATGTTGGTAATCTGATCAGAACACTACTTTATTCCGACTTAAGTCCAATATAGGAACGATGTCATCTTTTCGAAATCAATCAAATGTAGGAATAGGTCTGACGTCAAGTTTGCACATAGGAATGACTTCATTCCAATGTTGGCAATTCAAGCAGAATACAATTTTGTTCCCATTTAAGTCCAGCGTAGGAATGGTGTCATTTTTTCTGCATCAGTGTAATGCAGGAATTCTATATAGGATTGACATCAAGTTTGCGTATTGAAATGGCATCATACGATGTTGGCTATCTGAACAGAATGCACTTTGTTCCGACTTGCATCCAACATAGGAAGGAATGGTATCATTTTTGCTACATCAATCTGATATGTTGGAATTCTATGTATGATTGATATCAAGTCTGCATTTAGGAATGGCATCGTTCCAATGTTGGCAATCCAGTCGGAATACTACTTTGTTCAGACACACGGGTGAAATAAAATAAAAACTGAATGTTGAATATTTTGTGTGTCTAAATGTAAGGGTATCTGGACTGGTGGGGTATAGACTAACCGGGGGTGGAGGGATACTTCTTGGCCCCTCGGTATTCTCTAGGTATTATCAGTCCCGTACTTGTATTGTTATCTGTGTGCGCTCTCTACGGTCGTCACCCCTCTCGTCATGTGCACATTCTTGTGTCATTTTACTGTATTCTTGTGTCATTTTACTGTATCGCTACCCGCTGAAAAAAGTTCGCAACTAAAAATTACAGCTTTTAAAGAGAGGCAAAGCCTGATTTAACTTGCGTTTTTATCAAGTTACATAGGCCGACCAGAATCTGATGGAATGTTCACCATATTTCAGGAAATGTTGTTGATCGTTTTCTATGGAGCTTCAACATCGGACTTCAAGTGACCAAGCGTTGAGACAGAACGATAGTGTAATATCGTATCCAACCAGCAGTCAATGCTTTACAAAAAAAAAAAAAAAAGGTGCAGAAAGGCGAAGGAATTTCATGTTAGTTTTGGTCTTTTTTTCCACCATGTTTACCATTGAACTTCGAAAAGGTGGAGGTCACAGATTATGTCTTGAAATTTACTGGATATGTACAGTCTATATTGGTGTACGAGTCTTCGGGTTTGAAATCTAATCAAATAGAATAAAAGAAAACAGCCGAATACGCCTAAAACGTAGTGAAACCAGGAATGTTTTTAACTCGTACAAACACTAATTTGTCATGAATAGAAGATCTTTAATCCATGAATGCAAATAACTAAGGATGCCAAGACGTACACCAAGTGAATTAAACATTTAACTTTTCCTGTACTGTGATACAAAACATTGTTGATTTAAGCTTCCAAAGCCTGCACAAACAGCACTGAGACATAGACCTGTATGTGCATCTAGCTTTAATCAGCGAGTATTCAGTACCGGTATCTTGCAGGATAATCCATTTCCCATCTCCTGTCTGTCTGAATATAAAAAGCCATTCACGTTTTTAATGATTTAAGAGACCGACACCGTTAACATCCTTGAAACAATAGCCAAAATGACTGCGGTTTAGACACTCGAACGCATGTTTTGGTGACGTAATGACGTAGGTGAAACGAGCCAATTAAGGCGGGGTCAGGGAGACAACCAAAGATTATTTTGCATCCTGAAACGAAAATCAAAATCACAGTAAATTATAGTCTTTGCATCGAATGCTAAATGCAGTTGTCAATGTGACCTAGGTCTAGATATTATTATGATTAGGCCTGGTACAAAGAAATCACAATATTTATCGTGTAAGGGTCGGCTAGTTGCCATAATGTACCATACTTTATAGATGCTGGTGGAAGAATTATGTATATTATATACTACAATAATTTTACCCAGGTTTGTACACGACATATAATCGATGAACGTCAAGATAGAGAGAGAGAGAGAGAGAGCGAGACAGTGAGAGAGAAAGAAGCAGTGTAGTATGTTGAGCGCTTCGCCGGCGCTCCATTCTGCTCTGTGGTTGACAGGTTTCTTCTGTAAAGCGCATAAAGCATTTTAAAAATGGATATGCGCTATATAGAATAATAATAATAACACAACATTAAATTAAGTCTTAAAAGTATGCTGGAAAATAAAATATCCTAGAATAGAATTTTCTGGTTTTTGTTTTACTTCTGAACAAATAAAAATCTGATTAACAATTGGAGAATACATGTACCAGGACGAAAGATTAAGGCCCGACACACTGGTAATAAAAATATCGATAAAGTGAGTCGAAATAATTATACTGGTGATTTTACTTGTCATTACACCCGGTAATTTACTGTTAAATCACTTACTTGCTGGGAGAGTCGGAGTTAAACGCTCTTGAACGGCCATCAGTTATTAAAAACTAAGACTCGACACCTCACCACTCGGGTGGAAATATTCGAAAAAAAAAAAGGAATTTCTTCGTTAATCTCATTGCAAAGGTGTTATGCCGACCTTCCAGTAATTTGAAATGTTCATGCCAAATTTGAAAGCTGATAGATAGATAGATAGATAGATAGATAGATAGATAGATAGATAGATAGATAGATAGATAGATAGATAGATAGATAGATAGATGTTATGCCGACCTTCCAGTAATTTGAAATGTTCATGCCAAATTTGAAAGCTGATAGATAGATAGATAGATAGATAGATAGATAGATAGATAGATAGATAGATAGATAGATAGATAGATAGATAGATAGATAGATAGATAGATAGATAGATAGATAGATAGATAGATAGATAGATAGATAGATAGATAGATAGATAGATAGATAGATAGATAGATAGATAGATAGATAGATAGATAGATAGATAGATAGATAGATAGATAGATAGATAGATAGATAGATAGATAGATAGATAGATAGATAGATAGATAGATAGATAGATAGATAGATAGATAGATAGATAGATAGATAGATAGATAGATAGATAGATAGATAGATAGATAGATAGATAGATAGATAGATAGATAGATAGATAGATAGATAGATAGATAGATAGATAGATAGATAGATAGATAGATAGATAGATAGATAGATAGATAGATAGATAGATAGATAGATAGATAGATAGATAGATAGATAGATAGATAGATAGATAGATAGATAGATAGATAGATAGATAGATAGATAGATAGATAGATAGATAGATAGATAGATAGATAGATAGATAGATAGATAGATAGATAGATAGATAGATAGATAGATAAGATAGATAGATAGATAGATAGATGACGATGGTGATGATGACAAGAAGCTGAAGAATGTGAGATTTTATGGCGACTGGGCATTTTCACGAGAGCAGAAATACACAGGTTAAAAAAGTTGTCAAACAGTTCATTGTTACTGGAGAATTGAAGTTACTATGGTATGAAATAAAGTATTACACACAGTTATGCCGACCCCAACACAAGTCAACAACAGAAGTCCAGTTCCATGGAGCATGAGAACACTGGATGCCATTAATTGTTATCATCATTATTTCCACCTTCTGCAGCTTTTTCTAGAACTGGGAATATGATTTAAAATACTGTAGTTACCAAAATTTTAATTATATAATCAATGGCCCAGACCCATGACATTCAAATATACATGCAGCGTTGCTCCTGATAAATGTTAGGCCTGGCCTCTTTCACATCTGCGCGCACTCCTTCTTCTTGCTAGGTTCTTCCGACATGCGGAATCCCATTTTATTGATTGGTTTGCTCAGGTTGGGCAAACTATTAGTGGCAAACTCGTAACTCGTTCACTACATTGTTCGAAAGTTTCGATGTAAAAAACATAGTAAAAAACATAGTAACGAGTGAGTATTACTACTCTTAAATTTCTCAATCACATGTACTACTGTTCTGATATACTGTGACGATTATGGTAATACATTTTTTTTTCAAAGTCATCTTTTCAAGGGAGGCAGCTTTGACATCATGTTATCGAGATCAACCCTTAATAACTCAGTAATCACACGGTGGCTGACACGTGAAAGGCCACTCATAATCTTGTCCATTATGCCAGACAATTACTGCCTGTCACCTGCTGAATTTTATAAAGTTCACTAGGGTGAAATTGAAAAGCAAGAAGGTTGTAAGACAGCTGAAGTTCCTGGATAAATCGATTTTGAATTGAACGATCTTGTCAGAAAATAATCGAGTGTAGAATGATTCAGTCAGATAGCAGGGCTGCTGTCACAGATACGGATGAATTATAAACATTCAACGTGGACTTTATTGTGCTAAAGTGTGGAAGACTGTTATTACATGTACCTTCTTAAATTTGGTATCACTGTTGTCAGATATCCTCCACAGTTGGTCGTTAGGTACACCATCAAGGTCACTTATTACAAACAGAGGAAGGGGAGACGAGAGAAGACAGGATTTCCTTCACATCAATCCCCTGGTCCTTTCTGGTGGTTTGTTTCACTTTATGTCAGTTGTCACAATTTGCAATTCTCCAAAATCTTAATTTTATTTCTTCTTTCATGGGAAGTTCAAGGCATCAATGGTGCATAGAATATTGAGATATTATATCTCGTATTGGTATGGCAGCTAAGGATACGCCATTGTTTACAGGTGACAGCATTTTTTTTTCACATGACTCCATAGACATTGCACGTCTCCGAAATATTAAATTTTATGTCATCTTTCGTCAGAAGTTTCAAGGCATTTCGAGCATTCATAGCATTATGCCTCTCACGGTCAGCATCGCAGTTTTGGGTGACTTGAGTGAACCAAGCCAGTAGACTGGTCTAGGGCAGTGATTCTCAGAAACTTAAAGAATTTCACTACAGAGGTTTTTCCAATAGTTGTTGGCCTGTATTCATGATTCTCTTCGAAGATTTGCTTTTGCTGATCTCAACTGATTCCTTGTACTTTGTGAAGGATGTTTGTCATGTGCAATCCGTGCCTTGCGCTTTTAGTGGGTTAAGTATGGATGCACTGGCTGCGATCCAGTCCTCTCTGGAGATTTTGCCTGTGCCAAATGCTTGGGAAGCTGCATCGCATATGGCCGTCTTCAGGCTGCTCCACATCTCATCACGGGTGGATTCGTCAAAGTTTGGGAGCAGTTCCTTAAGTTTTGTCCGAAATTTCGTCTTCAGCTCTGTGTTGCCGACATTCTTAGCATTCATCTTTGGTTTGTTGGTTGCCTGGATCTGAACATTTTTCTGGCAGTGATTTTCATCTTAGCTAGAACCAACAGGTGATCTGTATTGCAGTCGGCACTGTGGTATGATCTTGTTGATTTCACTGAGTTGATGTGACTTCTTCTAACAATGACAAAGTCGATTTGATGCCAGTGGCCAGATCTTTGGTGGCGCCATGATACTTTGTGGTGGTCTTTTCCATTGTAGAAGGTATTTGTGACGCATAGGTTGTTATCTGCGCAGACCTCGAGTAGCCTCTGACCGTTCTCGTTAATCTTGCCAAGTCCAAACTGGCATAAACAGGTTGGCCACGCTTGATGGTCAGCACCGACTCTTGCGTTGAAGACACCGAGTATGAAAACCTGGTCGTTATTTGGAATATTCCTTATTACCCTCTGCAAGTCCTCATAGAATGCATCTTTTTTTTGTCATTGTCAGCATTTAGAGTAGGCGCGTAGGCGCTGATGATGTGGGCTGTTCCAGTTTTTGTTGCTAGTTTCGTTGAAATGACACGCTCTGATGTTCCTTGAGGTGTGCTGATCTTCTTGACGAGGCTGTTTCTGACTGCAAAGCCTACTCCGTATAAACGATTCTCTTTGCTCTCAAGCCTTGCCAGTAGAAGTTGTAATTGTTCTCTGTCACTGAGCCTCAGCCTGCAAAGCCTAGTTTCCTGTAGGGCAGCAATGTCGACATTAAGTCTTATAAGTTCCCTGTTTATGATGGCAGTCTTTCTTAGATCTTCTGTCTTGTCCAGGGCCTTGGTCAAATCCTGGACACATTGTCCTTACATTCCATGTCCCAAATTTCAGCTGGGAAGACTTCTTTTGTTTAATGTCTGGTGCGGGTTTTTACGTCCACTTTCCGGTTTTTGTCTCCACACACCCATAGGAGCAGGCAGGCGTTGCGGATCAGCACCCTACTGGCTGGGGGCTGCCCAGCTTAAGGCGGGCGGTAGCTGATCAGTGCAGCTAAAAAGCCACTCCCACCGTCGAAGACGACCCGTGGCACTATCTCTTTACGCCAATAAGAGAAAGCTTATAACCAGTAACTGTCGTTTTCCGTTTTGGTTCCCTACTTCACAGTAGGTTGAAGTGTCCTCTCCATTGTCCAGGTTGCTGCTATAGCTGTAGTTGAGCATGGGTGTGTGCACTGGGCTTACTCATATTTGCAGTGTCCTCCCTGTTTTGTGCTGCACGCCTGGGCTGTGAACATGGAGAAAGTGCCTAGCCCATGGCGCACTTTCCCCCTCTCGACAGTGTTGATTTGATCCATTGGAACGACATGGTCGATACATATGGAATCGACAGTGTTGCAGGAGCTGCCAGAATACAGTTTGGCGCATTCCTCTCTGTAGTCTGCCTTGGGGGCTCTCTCTCCGGAGTTTCTGTTGGGGTTTACTCCCTTAGCTTTTCATACTCCCAGTATGCAACTACAAGGCAGTAGGACAGATGCAGGTAGTACCATCTACTGTCATAATGGTAGCAGCATAGGCTGACCTGACACATAGTATTCTCATACTTATTTATTTATTTACCTAGATTTTCACTTTGATTTCCTTCATGTATCTACGTACGAACACACCTCTATAGGCATCTATTCATTAATTAAAATTTAAGTTGTTAATCTCTGTTCGCTTATTTAGGTACCTATTATGTCTTTATTTATTGATCTCTAATCATTGAGTCATGCACAGAATGAATACATTCCTAATCGCATTTCTATTCTGATCCCATAAAAAGAAAGAAAAAAACAACAAACTCCAACCTGGGAAAGAATGTACTTTGTACACCATCTAATATTAAAAAAGCTAATATTATTATAAATGACCCCCAACATCCCCTGAACAAGGAATATATAAGATCTGTAAGAAGTTTAAGGCTGTTGTCAAAGAAAACTAAAACTGAGCGCTACTTTAAATCGTTTATTCCATCATCAACTAGGATGTTACAATAATGTCGTCATCTTGATCGTAATCTGTGCACAGTTGAATTATGTCCTGCGTGTCAGGTCAATGTGTTTTAGTTAGGGAAGCATATTGTGTGCACTGTTAATTTTGTTAATTTAGTTAATTTATCAGTGTGTGTGTATATATGTGTGTGTGCGCGCTATGTATCATACTTTCTGCTTCTGTAACTGTATTGTTATGTATTCAATGATCAAAACAAATTTCCTTGTACAAGGACGAATAAAATTTATCTTATCTTATCTTATAAGTCTTATGATTCATTGGAATACGGATTACTTATTCTATTTAATTGCAATTAATAAAGAAATTTTACTCCATAAATGTTTCAATAATTACCACTTATTAAATGCCAGTTCAAAACAGGGGAGGGACTGAGGAAACCTATCGCAAAGGGACGAATGTCATCTGAAACTGTGAGAACCAAAGGTCTAGATCAGTCTTTCTCATTAATGGTCTCAACAGACTGCTGGTTTTTTATTCTTATTTGTAGATTTTTTTTTAAATTATAGAGTCTTAAATTTGTTAAGCTTGTAGTTAATATTGGTCCTAATATTTACTTGTAATATCAAAATAGTGCCACCAGCTAATATAACCTTAGCGGACGGGTGAGTCGTGGCTGATAGCGTTGTTCAGTGGGGGGTCGGGAGGGGGGGGGGGTGCGGAGAGGCGAAGAGAAGAAAACTTGAGGCCTACTGGTTAAGGATGAAAATTATAAACATTAATTTTATAGAATAAAGCAAGCTGTTGAAAGATATGGGCAAATTTAAAAAAAAAAAAAAAAAAGGCCTGTTATGAAGATGTATCTTCAGTTTCCCAGTGCTCTTAAGGGGTAATATTGATTGGTTTCCCCTGGCGTCACAGAATTTGTGCTCCTACAAAATTTTAAGTTCTTCTGTCGTCACAAGTTCCAAGTCCTTATATTTCGTTCTCAAAAGATTTTCAATTCCACTTTTTTGGATAACAGCCAAACTTTGTCCGCGCGAATGCCCGGTCGCCATGCCAAAAAAAAAAAAAAAATGCCTAGCCACCGTACAGTTGGTGGTGGTGGTGGGGGAGGGGGAGGGTATGCCATGCAAAGCATCAGGTTCAGCATCATAATTTTGAATTTTTGGTTACGGAAGTGAAACAGACCAATAGGGATCATTCATTTCTCACTTGCTTATTTATACTTTGACCCTACTTCACGGGAAGTACTGGTGGATGTGGAGCTAGGTTTATTCCATGGGGTCCAGTAAACTGCCCACCGTAAAGGCGAATGTCGTTTTCCAAAGGATTATTTTAAACATTGGAAGAAAGGGCTATCTATCGTTGTTCGTTTATGGTTTCAGCTAATTCCATATTTTTTTTAACACAGCCAGATCATATTTCCTCCCTCTCTTCATCATATAAAAAAAAAACTCTCTTCCTCTCTCCCTCTTTCACAAACACATCTCAACCTCACTTTCATCAGCAGCATTCAGAAAGAGACTAAATACTTTTCTTTTTCTTTGTAGAAAGAGAATACACGGACAGAAAGAATGTGGCTGATTATCACTGTGCTGTGGGCAGCAGAACGGGGCCAAGACATTCAGTGTGGAACAGAAGAGAAAGATAAAGAACTGTGTCCATTTGAATTCCACCTGTTCTGGACCATTATAGACTGATCCTCGTGGAGTGAACACCAGGAGACGAGGGATATCTGTACTGATAGTCCAATACCTGGTCACAATTTGCCACAAATTGGCGTTTGAGTTGAGTGCCTCTTCGTCATGTTCCCAAACACCACTACAGCCTTTAGTAACTACACGCACTGCTTCAACTTTTCGTCCATTTGCTGGCTCGCTGCACACAACTCATGTTCACTGTATAGATCTCAGTGCCTTCCTGGAGAAGAATATGGAGCATTGAGCCAACATATCATTATAATCTTAGACATCTTTACCAACTGTGTCATGGCCAATCTCATTGGCGGCTTTGGAGTCTTCGGTAACATCATAAACATTATAGTGTTAAGGCGACATGGCTTCAAAGAGTCCACCAACATTATTCTATTTTCCCTGTCAATATCCGATCTTCTATTCAGTGCCATCGCGCCTTTAACTAAACTTTCCTGTATTGTTCGCTACTTTGACGAAGCTCTGGCTATCACGGTGAACACCTTTGGGGTTGTGTATCTCTACATGCCAACATTTGTCCCTTGTGCGAACAGCTTTACTCTCATCGCCGTCATTGCTATAGAACGATTCACTGCGGTTCATTTCCCCTTTATAATGTTTAAGTTTTTTAATATTAAAGTAATCAAAATCGTTGTCACAATTGTTGCCATCTTAAGTCTTGTGTTACTCTCCCCTAGCTTTTTCGCCTACCGCTATGAGTGGGTCTATGACGGACGCTACAACAAAAGCGTCGCTATGGTACGATCGACAGAGTATTACGAAACCAATAAGAAATTTCTGGACAATTACATGTGGGTTGCAATGAACAATGTCTTTTGTACACTCAGCATGACTGTTGTTCTCGTGTGCTGCTCGGCCATTGGCATCAGACTCAATCGTGCCGCCAGTAAACGGGAGAAAATGACATCACGCCCCACAGGCTATGATGTCAAAGTGGTTAAAATGTTGGTGGTGGTATGTGTTGTGTATCTTTGCGTGCAAGTCCCGTCCATTACGTTGTACATCTGCCTGAAACCAGACTATATCGTCACTCTGCCAGTCACTAGAATGGCAATTGATATTGCCGAGTTACTGTACGGCGTCAATGCATCTGCTAATTTCCTCATTTACGTGAGCATGTCTGAAAAATTTGCCAACACCTACAGAAAGTTACTGGGTTTTAAGACAAATAAATCACGGTCTGGAAAAACTGTGAAATTGTCAATGGCTAAATGTGCACAATGAATTGACATGATCAGTGAATGATCTGTATCCATCTGTTATCAATTTAGTGGCCGAACAAAGGCCGAACATCAGAGGGGCGCTGTCGTGTTTTGCGAAGTTATTTCATTGTCTTTTTTTTTTTAACTCATCAAGTGAGTTTGTTCCTGTGGACACCTGGCAAAGGTCAATAGATGACCTGCACTGTTAAGACAAAGACAGTAATGCCAATGTACGTATTTTAAGGTAAAATTTATTTAATGATGAAAATCTTAGTGACAGGGACGGTAAGCACCCTGGCAGGGATGGGTGTCGCTGTCAGATTACATAATTTCTTATTGTAAAGATAATTGTAATGGCGATAGCGAAGACAAATCGTTATTAGAGATATGCGCCAGACTGTAGAATTTAGACAGAAATGGCAATTTGATGAAGAGAAATGGCTAGAATTGCAGATAGCAGGAATTATTTCAGACAAAAGGAACTTGCCGACGTCACTGAAGGCAAAGCACGTGTACAGACCGGTGTCAGATACATGTAGGGCAGATTAGTATGATTAATTAAGGCAAAGGTAGAGATGCTATTGAGGGTAAAGTACAGTGTAAATCTGCTACCCACCTGCCTTAAAACAAACAGTAAAGAGAATCAGCTGTGACTGTCAAAATCTGGCAAACAGAGAAAAGTTGTTAAGCAAAATTTTTACTTTGCTTTAGGCCTTGCTGTGACCCCACAGTTTTTCTATGGTTTTTATAATATTTCCTCAGCTGTGACTGGTATTGCCTAACACAATAACTCACATTTCACTCGTAGTCTGTTACAGTTACAAGTTTGAAATGTTGCCACATAATGTACAGTACGATATAAAATTATATCATGTTTTTCAGAATCATTATTTTGTTTACGATGCATTCTCCGACTAATGGTAATAGATTCATCGAGAAAATTTAACATGCGTGTCAGCCGGGTCATCCCATAGACCTTGGAATAAATCATTATTAACTCATTCACTCCGCCAAGCCAGTACATCGGTTAGCAGTTTTTCCTACATAGACGCACAGCCAGTACATCGGCTGTTTAGAAACAGGAAGTACTATTATTAGAAAGATTCTACAGCGTGAATGAGAGCCTTTGGCGCCCGATTCGACTTATTTTTCTGTCATTCGCGACCCCACCTTTCCCCATTGATCGCCTTTGTCAAAATTGGTGTGTCCCAAAGCCAAATAGCCTGCGGAGTGAATGAGTGAATCTTTAAGATGGGATGATCGTATTCTGTGCTGAAATTATGTTTATGATACCTGGGACATGTTTTAATTAAGACAATTTCACTCTACAGCCGTTCCCGTATGTTCGACACAGGGTACTTTCTTTATCTTGTTTCTAAACATAAACATACGAGGGCGGCTCGAGGAACATGGGACCATGGTCAGATTTGTCAAACTAACTTTTTTGTGTCATCTTATATATCATTCATTTTTGAGTGTACAAACCATGTTAGTTGGTCATGAGTTACAGCTTTTTAAATTGAGCAACCCCCAAGTATAGGTCAAATTCAGATTTAAAAATCTAGTTCCCCAAAACCTGTTGGCTAAATGTTTATGAGACACATGTCGTTCTATTTGAAATACAGAACAATTAAAATTACACGCGAATTCATTGTTCTGTCCTCTGGCGTAAGGGGACTCCACTGGAGCTGCGCAGCCAATTCGGTAGAAAATTTGTGTTATGCTACAAACAGTTTTGATTTAAATGTGTGCATTAAAATAATTTGTAATAATCCGTCCATTTGTGTGTGTGCGAGCGCGCATGTATGTGTCACTCACTCTCTTATTTCCTCGTATTTTTCACATAGCGAAGTTACACAATGTGAGCAAACACACTAACTAACACACAAACTGTAGCACAAGGTAGAAGTAAAAGAAAAGAAACCAGCATAATGATTAACTGCCAATAAATCGCTTTAAAAAATGCTGTCTTTTTCACTTCCCCATGTTTAGTGGATGTAGTTGCCTAGGTTTAGCCCCGCACATGCAAGGATGGCATCAATTATTATTATCCCATTTGCAATTGCATTCTGATGAAGGCAGAGTCTGCATATACCACTTCTCACAAATGGAATAGTCACTGGGGAGATCTTTTCTGGTGGGGCTACTGTGATAAAACATATAATTCGTTTGCATTCAGACTGACAGCCTCAAGTGCGGTTTGACTGTGCAGAAAACCCCAAACGTGCAGAAAAAGTATCTTCCACACCTCCAAACTGAGACTCAGTGACATTCAAGGAGTGGAAAGAGATGGGAATGAAATCCCATCAGCCAGAGAAGTAAACCAATAGGCCTGTTCCCGATGCCGCGGCGAGTGGAAAACCGACAAGCTATTTTTAGAAGGGGGTACACTGTCGTAGCGCTTGGCTACACATGTGTGCTCGACCGCTTGGTTAGCGTCAGTAAGATTCTAAGACGCGTTGATACAATGCCTTTAAAGCGATGCTCTTGGGGCTGTTGTAACAGCGACAGCCGTTACAATGATCGACCCCATATGCAAGGTGTTAAATTTATACGTTTTCCCCAACCAAAGACACAGAAGGAAAGATGTTTAGAATGGATACGGCTGTGTAATCGGCCGCATGCACAGCTCAACATTGACAAGATAACAGCTTATCTCTATGTGTGCTCCAAGGTGAGAGATGTGTTGAAGTGTAGGGGAGGACTGTGTGAAAATAATATTAATGTTGCAAAAATGACGTGGAACTTGACTTTTTACCTTTATGGACCAGCTTACTTCTAGAACTCTAGAAGTGTTTCAGTTTAAGTAAACTATTGTTGATTCGTGACCCACTTCAGTTAGAATCTGGATTAGGTCTGGATAATATTAATAGTGACTGTTATTGATATTATTTTTGTTTTCCCTGTCGTTAGATTTTGAACTGGTAAAGTTAACACTAGATCTGATGTCTGCGTTATGCTATATATTCACAGCACTTCAATGAAGGCTGCAAAGATCCAGTTTCGGCATGTGAGACAGACAGACCACTGAAAAGAAGGAAACCACCAAAAGAAAGAGATGTTCCATCAAAACGAACATGTAGCTCATCATGTGCAGATGAAGAAGGTGAGTGCCAGATAGGGATAGAAAAGTATACAGGAAAGAAGAGATTATTATTGAGAGAAAAGACCATTGGGTGAAGTCTTCAAGGATAAACGGAGAACAGCTGGAAGTGATGAGAAAACAAAAGCAACAACAACATGATATAATAAATAATGTGGTGAGCAGTAACAAAATGGAATAGCATATATCACGCCATTTAACACATTATAATAGGTTAATGATTTCATGCAATAGTTAATTATTTTAACATAAATTACTGTAATAAATTTAAAAGAAATATCTATCAAGATAGCCAAACCCTAAAACATACTGATTTAAATTTTAAAAAATCACATCTACATATGTATAATGTACACTGTTGTTACAGAGACAAGTGAAACAATCACATTATCGACAACACTGCCTGGAGGTAGACCTACTGATGGCTCGGAAATTTTGAACTTCTCCTTCGACAGAACTTTTCCAAATTTTGATATTCTGCTGAAGGATAAGGAGGAGGCACCCACACCAACTATACCAAAGCCAACATCAAAAGGAATTTTATGTGACAGCTGCCACAATACTGTACAAATTTCACCTTTAAATTTTAAAAAAATACAAAGGGAAAGGTTTATTGGACATATTGAAAAAAATCATTCTAATTGTTTTTATTATACAGGTATTCCAACTGTTGCAACATTACATTTTATTTTTTCTTGGATTTCACCTTTCATCAGCAGTTTGAAACTATGGGATGGAACTAAAAAGTTTTGTAAAAAATCAAAAGCAAGAACACGAACATCATTGTCTTATTTTGAAGAATTTTTATTGACACTTGTTAGAATTAGAAGGGGGACTGATGTCACATTTTTAGCTTACCAGTTTGGAATTTCAAAGAGTCATGTTTCACAAATTTTTATTGCATGGGTTCTTTTCCTTGATGAATGTTTTTCAGAACTTATTATCTGGCCTTGTCAGGAATTAAATGCTAAAAACATGCCAAATTCATTTAAGGCCTTTCCAAAAACCAGAGCAATCATAGACTGCACCTCCCAGCTCCAGTTTACATTTTTTGTGTTTTATCTGATGGCTGCGAAAGAACAGATTTCGTGCTCTGTTTTCATTTTTTTTACCATATTGAATGGGTGCTGGTAGATGTGTAGAGTCTAGTGTATTTTCTTTTAAGAAAGTTGATGCTGTGTTATCTTGATTTGTTGAGTGACACACTGTTTTGAAACGAGATGCTGTCAGTATTTGATTCCTCATTGCATACCAGTTAGGGTTGCTGGCTTGTCCTAGCGTTGCCTGCTCAATATACTTATGTTCAGACTGGGTATATGAAAGTTGTTGTAAAAAAATGTAAGAACATTTACAATCAGCATTTTCACACTGATGTTTTTTTCTAAAATCTAACATTTTCTGTGATGGTGTCAGTACATTTAAATTAGTTACACCAATACTCTTTTGCCTTTCATAGCGAACATCAAGGAGGCATGCATCAGGTAATAAGTCTTTAATAGTGGAGAAGAAGACATTTGAATCTGGCTTCTTGGATAGTAATGAACTGCTATCCTGATTCGAACTGCTTGGTGAAGTGCTCCTGAAATAAGAGGGTTGGAAAAATAAAGCTGACTATTGGTTTAAAACAATAATAAAAGCAAAAACTTGAGTGTATTTTATCAAATTTTATTGCATATAAATTAACATACTCTTTTCTTTGTACTTCATCCTGCTCTTGCTTTTCTCTCTTTCCTTATACATGTATTATATATTATTTAGAGATACATCCTGATGGCTTATATAATTATGATATATATAAAGCCTACAATTATTACATTTATGTTGGTATATTTCTGAGCAAATTCTGTCAAAATTCTTGTGAAAATCATTACATGTACAATAAATGGAATAAACCACTATAAGTTAACCTTGTCATCTGTCTAAACATTATTCCCTTACAGTCCAATTTTGGAGGGGTGGGTGTGGGGGAAGTTCTGTTTTTTTTTTTTGCTTACTGTTCTGTCCTTTCCCTTCTTGGAAAATAAACTAACCTTTCACTAACAGATGTATTTAAATCTCTTATTGCTACTGGCTCAGCAGGTTCTGTCACATTTTTTGGACGGTTCCAAACACATGGCATGGATGTGCAAGATGGAGAGGTAGTAGAGACAGATTCTTCACCCCTGAAAGACATGTACTCAAACAGAGCAGCTGTCACATGTCGACAGAATCCGCCAATCCTGTGTGATTAAAAAAAACAAACAGAAAAAGTCAGCATCATGTTATAATTGTAACTTTCATAATCTTATTTTCATGTGCATTTCAGCTGAGTGCATGACACTAACACTCAGAAGTCACATCTGCGCTTACTTTAAAAGTGCCATTTTTTGAAAGATCTATCTAATTAATTGCATTTCTAATCCTGTTGAAACATAACTTATTGAACAATATTTGTATTTGATGTTTTTCCTACAATTTAGCTTGCTGTTCAGAGCAGTGTTTTATGTTGTTGTTTTTTCTTGCTTCCCACTTTTAAAAAAAAAGATTTTTTTTTTTTTATAAGGGGCAGGAAATGGGTGGAGGGGTGGAGGATGAAGTTGTTGTTTGAAGATGTGGATATTATTTTAATTCTATAAAGCCAATTTCAAACCAGCCATTATACATGTTACACTTTGTAGATCTAATTATGTGCTTCATGCATTAAATGAGTTTTAAGTGACTAAATAATACATAAATATAATACATGTACATACCCTCCACGGCAACAACATATAAGCAGACAGTATTCTCTCCTCAGTGTCGCATGTGGACAAAATGATCCAACAGCTATAATATGGCAAACCAGTTTGTGGATCCTTTGCGTTGGTTCGTGGCTTCACTTTAGCCAACATTGCAACATGTGGCGATGACAGACATGCACAGCTCAGGTCTAAAACATAGCCGTCTTTGTGGAGATGAAAACCTTCCATATCCTTGTGATTCCTCACTACAGAGAGGTCATGTCCTTTACTGAGGTAGTGCAGAATATCAAAGGGATTTAACGTCGGGACCTTTGATAAGTCATTGCTAGATTCGAGCAAGGTTGGCAGTGTCAGAGACTTAACACCCACTCTCAGTTTCTCTGCCACAATTTCGCTTCGACTTTCCAATAAGCCGTCAGGATCTAACTCTATTCCAATGGAATCTGCTCGTTGGCAAAGAAGAACAAGATCCTGTTTTCTTTGTTTTGACACACTTACACCTCTGTCATTTAAAAAACACTTTAAGAATGTAGTGTTCACTTGAGAAAAATCACGCTGCGACGCTGCTTCTGCCATCTTGGCTACCGGCAAGTGGCGGCAGCGTGTTCCCCCTTCTAAAAATAGCCGCAGGGGTTTTCCAGGCAAGCGAGATAGCCGGGATTCAACTATTGTCCGATTCATCAGTCAGTTATAGTGTGTTTGTTACATGCCCACAAGTAGATTTTAATCATATTCAATGGTACCGTGACCTATATATACAAGGCTGCCCACCCCTTTTCGTTCGCGGCAGGCAAAGTGAAGCCAACAGTGGAGCGCGGCGGCCATATTCCTAATATGGCAAGACAAACCGCAGACCTGTAGAAGGTGAGTCTCAGGAAGGCCAGATGTCAGATGACAATTGGAAAAAAAAAAAAACAAGAAAGTATTTGAGGAGCCCTAAACACACCACTAATTTAAAAACACGCAAGCCGTCAGCCTCTTACGCGAGGCTTTGCTACATATAACTTTTTTCTTTCTTCCAAATTTTTCAGGATTAAAGCAGTCTTTTTTTTTTTTTTAGGCTACTCTTTTCACATGAGGAGGAAAAGCATTTTTGTTTTCATCTTCACAAAATAAGCTTACTTTAAGTTTGCTGCTCAACTTCAGATTTTAAAAAAAATTATGATTTGGACAAAAAAAACATATGCACCAATTCAGAAGCAACAAAGTTATATGCCTACTCTAGGTAGGCGAAATTTCCCCAAAGTGGAGAACCCCTGTGGTAAAGGCAACATCGACAAAATTAAGACAAGCGATGAAATAAAGAGAACATTGAACTGACAAAGTTCTGTACCCCACACTCATGAATCAGGTTTGCCGTTCGGAAGCAGTACGGAATATACCAAAACGCCCAGCCGTTTCATCTAAATAAGGTACTGAATGACATCAAAAACATGTGTAACACAGTTGAATAATACAAATGTAATCATTTTGAATTTCCCAAGTTTAATCGGTATCGCAGCCCCATGAGACAGCACTGAACACACACACACACATAACTCCTCAAGATAAGGTGGAAAATTAGAAAAGATCAACTACAAAATAATATACAGAGGAGAAATGATATGAAATTCACAAACTTTCGCCATCAATTCCGGTAAATGCAATATTATTTTGAAAGCTATAAGTGCTACAGTTGCTGAGAAAATGTGTCAATTTCCTTCCAAATTCTCATATAATACTGTATATGGATGAAATAGTCAGGATGTCGATGATGATGACAAGAAAAAGAATGTGGAGGCAATGGTGACCTGACATTTTCACAATCGTACATTTATACGCGTTAAAAAGACTCTTAAAAGTTACACACGAATCAATCTGCAGTCCTCTTGAACTGTTGTATCTTGCCCTGATTAGATTGCACATGAGTCCATTCTGACTAACATTGTGGTTGTACTGACAGAAAGGGAAAAACTTATCTCTGTAGTTTTGGCGGCACAGCCTTACATCTGGGTGCAAGAGAGGTTTGTACTTTATCCCTCTAGTGACCAGTGTACCATATTTGAAACAGGCCACCTGGAGCCAAAATGCTCTATCTTTGATACACTTATCTTCCTTTTTTTTTAAATTATTATTAACAAATACTTTTTTCACTCATACATTCACATTTTTGCAATAATCTGACTATTATAAAAATCAACTCAGCTTATTATTTCAGAAGTTTTGGAACTGGCAATTTTCATCTGGGCACTAGAGGGTTATTGTGAGGAACAATAATTGAAGGAGTTAGTTCTCTTATCTACATCATGCCTAACTCCGTGGATGCCCCGAAACAAACTCTGAACAAAGATCAGAGTACATTTTATTGTCTCCTGTGCAAAGTCCATTGACCTAAGACAAAAATATTATTTATCAGATTGAGGTACATTGAAAGGGCTGAATTTCTCACAGCCGAGGTATGCACAAACAACACGTTTAAATTTTTTGTGAAGTAGGCACGACGCAGGCAGAGCAATCTTAACGCATGGGCACACTGGACAGTTGTCTGTGGACCCCAAGGGTTTTAGGAGGCAACAAGTTTTAGGGGGCCCCATGCCTTCATTTACATTGTTGTTGTTTTTTTAACGGTGGAGGTCTGCAGCCTATTGCCTTGCCCAGGGGCCCACAATGATGTTAAGACGGCCCTGGACATAAACTTACTAGAACTATACTCTTCAGTTCTGCTTATGCCACAGCACTAAAGACGAAAAAATTTCCATACTCTCCTGTTGTCTATATTTTCTTCACAATCACTTCCAATTTTTGTTTTTCCACCGTCACGAATGGGTCTATATGTGTACTATTTAGTCTTCTGCACTTGCTTCCTCCAATATCTAGCCTGCTCGACTTAAGTCACATGCACAAAATATCTCCTCTACTTTGTAAACTAGAGATTTCATGCGTTCATACTGAAACTCAACGTATCAAGTGTAAGATAAAACAAAAGAAAAAATAGAGGGAGGGGGGAGGGGGGGGGGGAGGAAGGTAATTGAACCACCTCTCAAGAAAGATTAAGTAAATCTTGAAAGAAAAAAAAAGCATTTTGTAATTTGTGGCACGAAAGCCAAATTTTTCTTAGTTGCCTCTGGCCAATGGCACTTACGCCTTTTTTTTTTTTTTTGCTGGGAGCAGGGGGGGGGGGGGGGAGTAAAGTTCTAACCATTTACTTTAAGAACTGTTCATCGTTAGTGGGAAACTGAAGCGTTGTTGTGTATAATTTGACATAAACAAGTGCAGGAACTCGAGAGATATTTTCATCTTATGTTGAGTACAGGATCTATTCTGTACGGTTTAATATTGCCTTCGTTTCTGGACATTAAGGTTATTTTTCCATCAACAAAGAATTAGTTACTTTAAATAAAAAAATAAAAAAACAATTTAATTTTCATCTGATTTCATTTATCATTGTTCTCTCGAAGCCGAAGAATATACATGTTTTCCCCTACACATTATATCAGTGCCATTATATCGTTAAAAGAAAAAAAACAACTGCTTATCTGTGCCAACAGCTGCCATGAACTGACACTAAATAGCTTTTCGGTGTCAACGTTAAGTTGAAAAGGTACGCCAAACTTCTTTGCATTCCCACGGCGTTCTAAAGAGGCACATTTATGGAAACAGGAATAGACTGATTAGTGTTTCTTGCTTTCTCTTTAACTGATTTTTTCATTGGCACAGGTTGGTATCGTCTCTTCACTGACATAGTTAAGGAAATGGCTACATAAAAATGTTGATGCCTGTCGCATTGCTAGTGGAGTGTCTGTTATACAATTATGATTAGAGGAAATTTATTATTCAAATTTAATACAAGGCATATTGAGTAAATTAAAACATGGGGCCAACAGCAGTAGGCTGAGGCCCCCCGAGAAACCAAAGGACCTCATCTTAAATTAAAACACAATAATGTGAGCCAAGATTGTAATAGGGTTACCTCACGGCGCATAACTGCAAGAGCGTAATTCAAAAGGCTAGTGCTATTGGGAATTTATTTTACACAGTGATGAGCTTTGTGTCAATGTATGGATGTGTCATACTTGAGTATTATTTGCTCAGATATGCTCATTACCAGATCCTACTGAATCAACGGGTCCTTTAAGTACAGACGATTAGGTGTGCAGTTATATTCGAATCATAGATACAAGTTGGACAATGCAGTCAGCACTGGAATTGAGAGTGCCCATGGACTTTCAGGCGAGGACGGTGGATCATGGAAGGCATTGACGGCATCACGATTTCCGTTAGTTACATAATCTACTCTATGCAGCTTTGTCTGCAGACTGGGAGAATGATTTAAATTATTAAAAGAAATTATTGAATTATATAATCAATAGCTAAGAATCCACGACATGCGCGTCTCACTGCAGCGTTTTGTGACAATCTACTGTTAGGCTTAACCCGGCTATAAGCTGGTGCATTCGCTCTTTTTGCCAGTAATTTCCTAATCGAGAGCTCTGATTTTCTTGATTGGTCTACTCGTGGTTGGGCAAACTATTTAGTGGCAAACTCGTTAATTGACAACATTGACCGAAATTTTCCTTAGTACATGTATAAAACTATAGTGGTCAATCGGAATCATCAATCTTACTCTTCTCAACTACAGTTACGTTAGATATTGGTATTGAGCGATTATAGTAACAAATTTTGCAGAAATTGATGCAAAAATTAAAGCAGGGGTACCTAAACCTTCTCTTCTAATTTTCCCCTGGCAAGTTTTCGAACGTAAATTTATCTCTAGCCTATTTTGTTCAGTAATTTTAGTTCTATATTTCGACTTTGCTAGAATTATTCTTCTCTGTATTAGACCACTAGGAATTGGCAATTAAGAAGTAATCATTAAATCCAAAACTGTAACAAGAACAAAAGAAAAAAAAAGTTTTTTTTCCAGAAAATTGGTCTGCTTCAAATTTTATTCTTAATATCAGATTTAAAGAAAAAAAACTAAAATAGTAAAAAGAGGGAGAGAGAGAGAGTGTGAAAAAAAAAAAGAACCTATTTACAAATGCAGACAGCAAGTTTATATCCTGGGTAGGCAAAACTGACCCTTCGGGAGTAAAATAATTTACCCCAGATTGGGAATTCCTATTTTCAATGTAAGCAATTTTATAAACATGTTATCGAGATCAACCTTGAACAACTCAGTAATCACAGTGGCTAACGCTGGAAAGGTCGCTCATAATCTTTGTCTATTATGACAGACCATCATTGCCTGTCATCCGTCACCACTGGAGATTGTAAGGTTCATAAAGGAGAAACTGAAAAGAAAGGAGGGGGGTGTATATTATCTTAAGTTCCTCAATATACCGAGTTTAAATAGGATAGTCTTGTGAGAAAATAATCGAATCTGGCGTGGTTCAGACGAATCGCGCTGTCATTGTCGCAGTCAAGGACGATGTATATAACATGCACTTGACTAACTTATGGGGGCAGATTATTACATCTTAAAGGCACATCGTAGTAGTCATATATTTCCCGTAGACAGCCATTAAGGACACCACAAGGGTTACAAATACATAGAAGAGAAGACAGGAGAAGCTTCTGGTAGGTCTGCCCTTTTCGTACTGTTATCTTCTGTCTATTGTCTTGCTTCTAGCGACATCAGTTCCTGTTTGTTCCAAATCCACTTTTTGCACAACTGAAAAATTTGACGTTAAACGTTTGCAGCTTTAGTATTATGATAGGGACTTAGAATAAATCGGAATTGTGAAACAGCCTGATCAGTGCCACAACGAATTTTAAACACGTGTCAGAGTGTGCTTTTGTTATACATCTTCTACATACTAAAAGATTTCCAGTTTTTCAGAAAGGCTCGGTATATTTGGGCCGAATGCGGCCTATATAGCACAAAACCCCGGTTCCGGATTGTTTGGGCCGATAGTGCTAGTTTGCAGTTTGCACTGTTCTGGTGTGTTTTTTTGAAACACAGAATTTGTGTCCGTATAGTATTGCCTAAAGGTAGCGTCAATTACCACCGCATTTTCCGGTAGCCGGTAGCATCAATTACCACCGCATTTTTGCGGTGGCCATTGACGGTACGTCGATCGCCAATGGCTACCCCAGCCCCTTTTCGCCTGATGAGTCAATCTGACTACCGCCCATTGATACAAACTGACTAGATCCTCATGCCCCCAGGTCCATCTGAATATTCCAATGCACACTTAAATCGACAATGGACACCGTATTCCGCGGTGACAATTGGCACTCCCTTGCCTAAAATACCTTCGGCCCAAATAGCACAGCACCGGGTTGTATAGGCCGTATCAGGCCTAAATATACAGAAAATAAAGATAGGTCGCGTTCTTCCTACCAATATTTGACCATTATCGTGTCCACGTGATTTCTCCAAATTCAGACTCAACCCGTCGGTCCTTTCTATTTGTTTGTTTCACTTCATGTCACAGACGCTCCTGCCAAATTTATATTCTGTTCCTTATTATACATATCTGAAGTTCCAAGGCATCATGTGTACCGAATACTGAGATAAATGATAACACAATTGACGACAGACCATTTTTTGTTTGTGATTTTTTTTTTTTAATCACAAGGTGTTGCAGACCCCGCATTCTGTGATGTAGGTAGGAAGGAGAGACCAAGAAAGTCTGTGCGACAGAAGAGAAAGATCAAGAACTATGTACGTACATGTAAGTGAAATACACCTGCTCTTGATCATTATAGACCGGTCCTTGTGAACTGAACACCAGACCAGGAGAGAGATCAAGAACTGTGTACATTGGAATATACTCGGTCTTGACCATTTCAGACTGATCCTTGAAGTCAAGTGTCCACCGGGCCAAAAAAAAAAAAAAAAAGCAACAAACTACGCACCTATTTGAAGTACACATTTTCTTGACACTCTGAGACTGATGCTTTTGACATAAATCAGGAGGAAAAAAATGACTATAATTATTCGAAATACACCAATTCTTGACCATTTGGGACTGATCCTAATGGCGTGAACACCAAGCCAGAAAAAAGACAATGAACTGTGACCATATTTAAACTACATCAGTTTTTAACCATTTTAGACCAATCCATGTGAGGTGAACACCACGCCAGGAGAAAAATTAAGAATTGTCTACATTTATTTTGAAAGACAGCTGTTCTGTACCATTTTTTACTGATCCTTATGAAGTGAACACCAGGCGACGAGGAACATCTGAACTGAAATCTCATACGTGGTGACGTTTCGCTACAAGTTGGCATTTGAGTGCTTCTTCATCATGTCCCCCAATACCATTACAGCCTTTAATACCATCAACCACTGCTTTAACTCTTCATCCATTTGCTGGCTCGCTACACACAACTCATGTTCACTGTATAGATCCCAGTGCCTTCCTGGAGAAGAATATGGAGCATTGAGCCAACATATCATTATAATCTTAGACATCTTTACCAACTGTGTCATGGCCAATCTCATTGGCGGCTTTGGAGTCTTCGGTAACATCATAAACATTATAGTGTTAAGGCGACATGGCTTCAAAGAGTCCACCAACATTATTCTATTTTCCCTGTCAATATCCGATCTTCTATTCAGTGCCATCGCGCCTTTAACTAAACTTTCCTGTATTGTTCGCTACTTTGACGAAGCTCTGGCTATCACGGTGAACACCTTTGGGGTTGTGTATCTCTACATGCCAACATTTGTCTTTTTAGCAAATAGCTTTACTCTCATCGCCGTCATTGCTATAGAACGATTCACTGCAGTTCATTTCCCTTTTAAAGTCTCAAGAATTTTCAGTGTTAAAGTGATTAAAAGCGTTGTCACAGTCGTGGCCATCCTCAGTCTTCTGTTGATCTCCCCAAACTTCTTCGCCTACCGCTATGAATGGGTGTTTGACGGACGCTACAAGAAAAGCGTTGCTGTGGTACGATCCACACAATTCTACGAAACCAATAAGAAATTTCTGGACACCTACATGTGGATCGGAATGAACAATGTCTTTTGTACACTTAGCATGACTATTGTTCTCGTGTGCTGCTTGGCCATTGGCATCAGACTCTATCGTGCCGCCAGTAAACGGGAGAAGATGACATCACGCTCTACGGGCTATGATGTCAAAGTGGTTAAAATGTTGGTGGTGGTATGTGTTGTGTATCTTTGCGTGCAAGTCCCGTCCATCACGTTGTACATTTATCTGAAACCAGACTATATCGTCACACTGCCAGCCACTAGAATGGCTATTGACATGACTGAGTTATTGTACAGTATCAATGCATCTGCTAACTTCCTCATTTACGTGAGCATGTCTGAAAAATTTGCCAACACCTACAGAAATTTATTAGGTCTTAAAACAAACAAACCTAGCGCTAGAGAAACTAACTCCATAACTGCAATTACTCAATGAACTGGCGTAATCGGTGCGTTCTCTATCCACCTGTTGTCAAATTACTAACCCGTATGTCGTGACAGGTCCGAAGGAGAGCCAACGCTGGCATTTCAGTGGAGTTTTTTTATGTGCATGTTTTTTGTTATTGTTTTTTTAATTTATCAAATGCGTTTATTCATGTGGACACGGCGCCGGGTCAGTGGATCTCAGGAACGGCGAAGACAAAAGACTATCATGCCTATGTACATACATGTACTGTACAGATAGAACAGGATGTGGGCTCATCATGGACCAATGTTTATAAGACATTACATGAATATTTGAATTTTAAGATAGTGGACGCAAGATGGGCACCCCAGTTTTTTTTTTTTTTTTAATTATATGACCAAACAAATGCAACAGAAGACAGATTTCTGCAATTTCATGATTGGCAAAGCTAAGAGTGAGTGAACAAAAACCAGTCTGCCATGTACATGTAGTAACTAGTGAAAACGAGGATTTACCAGTTTGATAACGAAATTAAACTTCAGACTAGTTGCCGGGTGGGAAAAAGGGCAGAGCTCATCCCAAACATTACATTGTCAGCGCAGTGTTAAACTATTGATGGCGGCTGTTTACTTTGCTGACTTTGCCCAGACTTGCCATTTTGTGACATTTCCGATTCTCGAGCCACGCATAGTTATTTCGGAGTGGTGTGACAACTTCTGTATACCACAGGTACTGGAAATCTGGAAAACTAAGCGTCCAAGGTCACAACTTGTAGGCTTTTTTTCTCCCACTTTCACGTTTGTACAGATCTGTGTTGGGTACATGTACTGTAGGTGGATTAATTTAATACTGAAGACAACGCACTTGTATAAATCCATGTCAGATGATGCTTATAGTGTAGTGTTTAAGATTAATTCAAGACAGAAATAATGACAACACTGGAGGCAAAGTACATAGACTGCATTAACTACCAATTTTTTTTCAGAATCATTATTCTGCATTCCCCAACCAAACGTCATACATTGTCAGGTAAATTAAAAAACAACACAATTTAATGTGCCTGTCAGTAGGGCCATTTCCATAACCTTGGATCAAATACTCGTTCATTTTTATTCAAGACTGAAATGTTTGTGTTGTATGCTGAACTTGTGTTTATGACATGTATAAATATCTTTGGTTTTGAGGCGATGAACGGCTGCTGAACAGGATAGTGTTACTTAAATCAAGAGTCTCATACCATAAACCTGAATTGATGGACTGCAATCACAAATGCTGGCTTCTGACCATTGTCCAATAAGTACATGTACATGTATGTTTTTTTGTATTGCTGAAGTGGATGAGCCAAAAAATGATTGTAAACCTATTAGAGCTTGCATTTGACGGGATGAAGTCTTATATGTTATTTACCATTATTAATATCATTACTATGTATTTTTAACAGATCAAGGTAAATACTCTTTAGTTTGCAGTTGTCCAGATTATTCAAATGGAAGCATAAAGTTCACCAGAAAGATTTTAGCACAAGGAACAAAATTTACTTGCAATATTCCCCTGGGGTACAGTCAGGAGCGGTGAAAATGATTGAGATAGTTGCTGGTCAAACAGTGTAGACTACAGCCACAAAATAACACAAAACAACTGAACAAAGGGAAAAAGAAATTTCTCCATATGGATGAAACATTTTATTCTACCGAATCATAGTCATAAAAAATGTGCATTTCGCCATAAACAAATTTCAACCAACAATTCTGTCATGCAGCCATTACACAAAGACAACAAGTCAAATAGGGCAAAGCAAAATTCTGCAACATGTTGACATTTTGATAGCAATATTTAAAGTTGGAAGTTTACAACATGACAAATTAAAAATTTCTGGGCAAAAATAAAACCACAAAACTGACAATGTTTTTTTCTCTGTGTAACAAACACAGATAAATCCAAATCATTTCTCTTTTACAATCTTTTCCCACAATACAATGCGTTACTGGTTTTATGGCCTATCAGAAATGTTAAATTTATCCACCAATCGTTAAAGAACATGTCCACTAAACTGACCGTTTGGTTCCTGCACTTCTTTGAGAATACCAAATTTCAGGGTTAGTTGAATGCAAAATTTGTTTTATTCTATTTCTTTTTTGGTCCACCTTTTCCCCATTTTGTAACAAGTTTTTTTCAAATCCAAAAAGAAATCCACTTTTCCACTTTTTTCTTACATTTTCTAATTCCAAGATATTCCTGGGGATCCCTGGAATTCTAGAGCTGTGCAGAAACCATGTAACTGCCATACACACATCAAAATAATTTCATCCTGGGCAGCTGTGTGCGCAGGGCAGCTATAGACATCAGTGCATCAAACCCAAAGCTCACCTGAACAGCCTGACATTGAACAAATCATGTGCAACTGACTGCATCCGTATTTCATAAACTGTGCATCCACAATAGGAGAGAAAGAACACATCCGTTCCACCTTTCCAAAATCTGGCCCCAATTACACTGTTTCCTGCCTGGCATAACCTCTCATTCCCAGTCATTTAGTCAGATCTGCTTATTTGAGGCAGTACAGGATCAGGCTGATTAAAAACTCCCTCAACCATTTTGTCCAGAAGTCCTGCTAAACATGGAAAACATTTTACCAGGAAAATGTCAGCCAACATTAAGAGCAGTGCTATGAAGTTATTCTTTTCCAAATCCCCAAATTGATCTGTGTCATAACCTGATCATGCATTGCACACAAATACACACATACAAAGCAATGCCTCCATAAATGTGAAAAATTAGAAAAGATCACATTCAAAACAGGACAAATGATAAACTTTTCATACTGTCACTATCAACTTCGTTGAATGCAGTGCCTGAGTATATTCTAGGCTTCTACTTTTTCCTTTAGGCATAAATATCCAACTTGTCCATTACCGCTTATGGAGGTGCAAAATTGTCATCAAGTTCTATGTTAATTTCATTCTTATAACTTATTTTGCTACTATCATATTGTGTGAAATATGATGTACATTAACTTACTGGCTAAGCAAAAGTTGCAAGCAAAGTCTTTGCTGCTCAAAACTACATTTACTACAGCCCTGGCAGATTGGGACCAGCATTTTTTCTCAATTTATTTCTCTAGCACTTGTTTTATAGGCACAGTAGACCTCAAGTACAATGACCTCGGCTTGAACAGGACCTCGAGTACAACGGCATAAATTAAAATCCCCATTTCATGTGCTCTCCTAATAAGTAATAAAAAACTTGTTTACAACAGTGGCAAAATAAAGCACACATCTGATACAACAGCATTTTTCGTTCCGACCTCATGTAATACATTGAGCAAACTATTGTGTGGCTGAGAGATCTATTGGGAGATGGGCAGAGAGGGAATGCACAGAGGGGGGCATGATAATGTTATGACCAGTTGTCAGCCCTTTGTATGTACTCATGCGATATATAGTGCAAGTGTGGGAGGTAGAGTGGTGGGATAGCCACACACCGTGGAGGTGGGCAATGACGCAAGACTAATCCATGTGGTCAGTCCTTTATGTGAACGCATAACCAATCAGGTAAACAGCGCCCACGAGGTTAAAATACATGTCATGTGTGTAAACCTAAGGTAAGGAAGTGGTCACCTCGTGTGTAGATCTATGCATGACCAAGATGGTGGTCACTTGCTGCAGTACCTTTTGAGAGAACGCATCACCATTCACTTTTTGAGAAAGAGAAACTGAACTATGATATAATAATGGCAATAAAGAAAAGAAAATGCTTTTCTCACGAAATAAAGGTAAAACTAATTGGAGAGGTGGACAGGAGTGTAAAAAACAAGGAAACAAAGCTCAAATCTGTAGGGACTATGAAATTTCTTCCGGGACAAGCCCTATATTTATATGGGTGGCTTCCATTTGACTTTGCCTATAACAGGACCTCACTTAGAACAGCAGTTTTGCAGTTGTCCCATGAATGCCACTATATCCGAGTTCCACTGTATTACCATTGCAAAGAACATTCATTTCCCTATAAATTCATACTGTAAAATCGTTATAGGATGAATGCAAGCCGGTTTACAGCAATTTTATGCACGACAACCACCCATCACCAATCATCTCATGCAAAACAGATTTTCATCATGCAACCTCTTTGACAGATTCTCTGTCGCAGAAAGCTCGAATGAGCAGGTACTTTCTGAAGAATGCAATGATGAAGTTGTAGATCCCAATTATCAAAAATTTAAGCCTGAGAAATGGAAATTAATTTCACCAATTTTTAAAAAATTGTTGAAACTACTACATGAATGAAAACAGTGTTTGGTAGCATTTATACTATGTTCAGCATGTTACAAAAGCATCAAGTTTCACATATCCAAGGCGAGTAAATCTATGAAATTACCATCCAAATGGGTGGTACAGACAGAACATTTAGAGGCCAAACAGATGGTAGTCAGTGAGTGAGAATTAATGCAGCTGAATTATACAAGGAAGTAGCACACAAGACTATCATTACAATTAATTTAAAAAATTTGCAGTCAAGATCTTGCTAGTAGTTGTCACCCTTATACAGTACT
Source organism: Onchidella celtica (assembly GCA_963931925.1). Lineage (NCBI taxonomy): Eukaryota > Metazoa > Mollusca > Gastropoda > Systellommatophora > Onchidiidae > Onchidella > Onchidella celtica. The sequence goes on from OZ007570.1 coordinate 28,722,333, forward strand.
TGAAATGCAAAAACATTATTTATTACAAACAGCTGATCAGTTGTCCTGGTTATATAAAATGTCTTTCTGGTGTTGAAGTTCTCCAAAGCGTTTCTGCAGCTCTCTCTCTCTTTCTGTTTGTCTCTGTACATCCTCTGTGAGTGACTGGGAAAGATAAGGAGAAAAAGGGGTTACAGAATGAAATATAATACAGATGCAGAGGTATTCATTATTAAGATTGCTGACGAAGATCAAGGTATGGGTCCATATTCTATTTAAAACAGTTTCATGGCATTTTTTTTTTTACATAAAGATTTTCTATGTTATTGCCATGAGCTCTGTCTCCCGGAGAGGACAGGTATATTATTTTCCGAGAGTGTTCATGGATGGTCTAGAGGCAAAACCTCCCCTCTCATGCCAAAGGTACCGGGTTTGATCCCCGGTTGGTGCAGGCATTTGGAACGTTTTTGGGGGGGAAAATTGGATAAGCAAAGAAAAACTCGGAAGGCCCGTGTGCACATTGCACCGATTACAGATACCTTAGCAGTTAAGTCGAGAAGAGCAGGCTAAACAAGACTGCTGCCCAGGCAAAATTCTCAAAAATAAAAAACAAAAAAAAAACTACTACAAAAACACAGAAACCACAAGAAAAATAAACACAACAAAAATGAGGTGTAAATGCCAAGATCAGTGAACCTGCTAAAATAAAGACTTAAACACGAGAGCGTTTTGGTAAGAAATATACCTCTAATCTTTTGGGGAAGGCTCCCATCTCATGCTGATGCAGATGTTGGAAGATTTGTTTCATCACCATTTTTTACTTGCATTTAGATTTCCTATAGTATTTCCATGAGCTGTGTCTGCTCCCACAGAGGACAATTATAAATTAAAGATTATTTTCAGAGTGTGTTTGTGTATGAAATATACCTCTAATCTCTTGGGGATGGCTCCCATCTCATGCTGACGCAGATGTTGGAATGTGTTCAACTCCACACTGGTGTTTTCTATCTGCTCTGCCAGTTCTTGAATTTGTTTGAACAATCCTTGAGCCCTTGACTGACATATAAAACAAAAGATTACATTATGACATTCTTGGATTAAAAAACTTGTTGGTTTTTTTGTTTAAGTCACCAAGTCAACCCTTATCATTACACAAAAGAACTTCTATATTATGTTTGTGTGAAGAAAAAAAACCCAGTATCAATCAAAAATCAAAATATCAATTCCAGGTAATTCTGTGCAACACAAGAATCAAAATGTTTGTAAAAATCTCGGAAAAATCCAAAGAGTTTTTTTTTCTGTTTGCTAAACACATTTTGGTTATTTCTTTCATACAAAAACTAAAATATTAAATTTAAAAAATTCTTTAAAGTGGCCGCCTCTAAAATTTCAATACAGAATTGACAGTAGAACTCGGTAGTCCAAACTGTTTTTTTACTTTTTACCATATCTCACCAGTTATTGTCAAATCTGATGGAGCTTGACTTTCCAAGAATTTTGATACCAAATTTATTATTCTAGCTTAAAGACTTTGAAAGTTATGGCATTTTCAAAAGTGAAAAAACACTTGGAATTTGCTACCTTTTACAAATTGTACAATAGTTCAACTTTGACCATCCATAAAATGACGGTTTATTGAGTCACAGCATTAAAAATTCGTAGTTTCCAAGACAAGGGGATGTAGAATGTAAATTACGCTCAATTTTTTTGAAGTGTGCAAATGTAATACAAGCATCTCATTTTACGTTTTTTAATCACCAGACTTGATCCAACGTCAATTTTTGTGAACTCTTACAAGGGAGACAAAAAGAATGTTTTTTGTTTTTTTTTAATTGAAAAGGAGGTCAACCATGTCACCATTGACTTAGCACTGAGTCTTACACAGGTGATGAAATCAAGCATCAGATGGGTCTATAAAAACAGTTGGTGCGAATGCCCCATGCCTGATCTTGGCATACCCTTATAATACAAAGGCTGAAGTTTATTGGCGTATAATTTTGATCCCGATCTATTCATGTCTACGCTAGTTTCTCGGTCAACAAACTGTTTAACAAATGATTTTTAACGGAATTTCAACTTAAAACACGTTGAAAAATACACCGAATTAAACCTCATTTATCTGGCTTTCTATGTGAGTTATTTTTTAAACACATGCGCTACATTGGCTCGACGCGCTGCCACCCTTTGTTATGAGGGGGTCAAATCGGTGTACGCAGCTCAGAGCAAAAACGGCAGGACTATGTCCAGTTCAAGCTATAAAACACACAGCTTAACACATTAAACAATACAAAAGAAAGTATATTCTGTCAGAGGAAGGATTGAACATTATTTTGGTGCGGAATACATGCCGTTTCACATAAATACACAGCAGTAATAGCCTTGTAATGTTGGCCTAAAATTATGCCAAAATGGGATTTCCCCCTTTTGGCGGGGCAGTTTGGACTACCTAGTAGAACACAATGTTAACATATTTGTATTTTTGTAAAAAAAAAAAAAATCATGTCTGTGGTTTAATGGCAAAGATGTTCTGTCACCCATCGTTATAGCATTAAAATCTACTTGATTTATTACCTGATATCCACCAAGTAAAATTTTCAATTTCTTCTCCAGTTTGGCTGCTGTCTTAGCATCTTTGGTCATGTGATTCCTGTTTGTCTGTGAAAGAAATCATTGGACTTCTGAAATCTTCATCTCATTATTCCAGAGACTTTATTCATGGATACAAATCATGCTGACAGATCTTCAGTCTATAAAAGAACATGGTAAAAGTAGTTTACAGAGTACAATGAACACTCTTCCATCACAAATGAATAAAATATATAAGCTGTTTCAAGTACAGGGATGAACATTGGGCAAGTCCTATCTACAACTTGTACTTAATACTTAATGTCTGCATAATATGTTGCAATTATCAACTTCTTTTCAGAAAAGAAGTTTTGGTTTTACCTCTAAACGTTTCTCAAATGAGTCAATTCTTTCCTTCTTGCTAGCTAAGTTGGCCCTGGTGTATCGGTTCTGCCCGGGCAGGAAAAGAACTTGAGAGTAACACTCCTCCCACACCTAGTGATGATAAAATGACATTAGGTAATGATTCAAGAGAGGTCAGACCTCCTGCCAGGTACCAAAGTAGGTAACAATGGTGTGTGGCAGGAAACTGTCATCGAAACACAGCATTAGATATATTTGAGAAAAAAGTGGATAGAACGTAATTCCTCACACACCTAACAATATTCATATGACATCAGCCGAAGACTGAATTGGGGCCAAACCTCTAAACAGGTACCGAAGTAGTGAACAGAAGCGTATGATATCAAACTATAATCCACATAAAGCTTATAATAACCGATTAGAAAAAGTAAATGGCGCATACACAGACTGATCTTCAAGTAACAGAGGTTTGATTAATGGAAAATAACAAAATCACAAAATAAAGGAAAACTAGGAAAGGAAATTTCTTTCACAACATTTAGCAAACCTTTTAGTGCATATTGAATAATAAAAAAGAAACAAATACAATGCAATAGGGTATGAATGTAACATCACTGTTTGTCTATCATTCAAATTAATCCATTTCTCAGATAAATGTAAAATCCTACCAATAGCTCCATACCTGTGCATAAGCTTCCTGAGACAGGTCTCCGTGGCCCATGCCTTCTTTCACAACTTGCATTTCTTTTTCCAGCATATCATGAGCCTGACAAAATTGCAAAACAGAAACAGAACTGTCAGGTAATTGTTTATATTGTTTGTTTGTTTGGACATGGAAGAACAAAAACAGAGGAGAAAAGATGCAGACTCACAAATAAAAATAGAAAGAGTATGCAGTGTATGAAAAAAGAGCAAAGTGGAAAAGAGTTTGAGTTCTGAAAGATCAAGGCCATATTGTGCAAGGACGAAACAAGACGATTGATGGAATATAACAGAATGATAGGACAGAAGGTCATCCTACCAAAAAGTGTCTGAAGAAGAGGTAAGAAAACAGAGTAAATTGTGACACAAATGAATTTCCAAATAACAAACAATAGCCTTTTTCCTGTTACACTTGAAGTACATGTACAAAAACCTAGGAAATACTATTTTTGTTTTGCTACACAGCATAGACAGTCATGAACAGCAATGTGTGCTAACAGTGCATCAAACATTCCAGCTGATTGTGACAGACAAATTCTGGGAGAAAAAATTCTGTTTACTGCATTTCTTTACTCACTTTTGTCATATCATCAGGATCCACTTCTGTATAAGGGTTTTTATCCAGATATGCTAAATGTGCAGCCTGATTAGCTGCAGCTTTCTGTGGGGCCTGGCCCTTTGATCCTGCTCCCATCTGGGCCTCTGTTGGGCAAAACACTGCGTCATGGTGCAACATGATCAGTACTTCCTGTTTGATCAGTTCCTCTGCCTAGATAAACATATGAAATACATGATTCTGAAGGCACAATGTATGATTTATCATTCCATGACTTTGCAAGTATCATTTACCCTCCCAGTGTCCAATGTTCCATTTACATAATTTTGAAATGAGGCAACTGATGCTCAGTGTAGTAAATTTGTAACACTTTCTAATTTAATAACACTGTTGCAAGATTCAGGATTTCTGGCTTTGGGTTTGGAAGATTAGCAAATTAATGATGAATATAAAAAAAAAAAAAAGAGTCAAAGACAAAACCAGCAACTTTCCTAATGTTCCTAAAAATGATGTCAGGCCAAGGCAAAATCACAGAGCAACATTTTGTCACTTTGAAATCATCTGTGTGTCACCAAACAAGCTGAAGTCTTACACCCACAAAGGACCTTTTTCTTCTTCATCATAATATATTTAACTATATTAAACATTAACTGAAGTGGAAGTAAGTGAGAGTACAACTTCACTGGTATGACTATTCAAATCTTGGAAACCACATTAAATTGTACACAATGCAAACATTTTCCCTACCTTTTGCAGCTCTGTCAAAGGGGCATCATTTGGACCTGAAGGTCTCATGATATTTGTGTTGACATCATATGGTCGTGGCAGGTTCCTCTGCACTGCATGCGAGCGAAGTTTCAACTCTGCCAGTCTCTTTTGTTCCCGTTCCCAGTCAGCTCTCTCGTCCAGATCAGCCTGGTCCTCTATCAAGTGACGACCACCTTGGCCATCTACATCCATTCCTTGTTCGTCCTCTGGTACAACAATCTCGTAATCATTCTTAGGCATTGGAAGTGAGGCCAGGCCTTTCCTCAACTGGTCCAGCTGATCAGGCTAAAAGAAGAGGACAAGAAACTGTCTTATGCTAGGCCCAAGCTTTCATCCTTTATTTCCTGATTTATGTAAAGTAACAGTTCTTTGGAATGATCAAATCTGATTTTCTCATGCTCACTTTCTGCTCTGTTTCCCTAATTACAGCAGTGTTGCTGCTTTCTATTCAGGAACACACATGGCTGGCTTTCTTGTTTGAAGATTGGATGAACTGACTTTTTATGGAACAAAACATTGATGAAATACAGGTGGAATAAAGTCAATTGTATTCATCATTACAACCTAGGTTTATTAATGAACAGTACAAATTTTACAAGTGGAATGCAAAGCTAAAGACATGAAAAAGGATGCCATCTGGTCCTTTAAAACAGAATCCAAGATCAGTTGAGACTTGCTAACTAAATGATCAGTTCAATTAGGCTATACTTAGGTATACATAAGCATGGATATCCAAGCCTTATAAAGGCAAAATAAAACTGTAGCCAGTTACGATTTCCACAGAAAAGGAAAACAGAAATATCAAAACATCAGAGTTAATGTAGTAATGTACTGGGTATATTACTAAACAGGATTATGTGTATACTGTTACCACTGACTTGCCCTTTACTGGACCAGTCTTTACAATCAGACCTGACAGAAATTTCTTTTGTGTAAAAAATATTTCTCATGTTACCCTAAATACAGGATAGTTGGCAAGTCTGTCGGTGGTTCTCAAACAAAGCAGTCTGAGCACTATTTATGAAACAAAATTAGCTTCAACAACTCTATAAAATACTTACAACAAGGCTCTATGTTTATGACATGTGACGATCTGGAAGTAGAAGCCCATTCATTCTGTGACAATGTCTGAAAGATTTGTCTGATACACCGCTACCATTATAAAGAAATACCAGAATTAAATGTACCTGATGAAGGAACTGGTCTCCCATTTCTTCATCTTCATTGATGTTGAGCTTGTCCCGGAGTGGGGTGGACATAGGTGTGGACTGGTCAGTGTTAGGCCTCATCATACCTGGTCTAGGGGTCATGCCTGTGGATTTCATAGGGTATAAACCTTTCTTTCAGAAATGCAGTATGTATAAATTATCATCAATACAAAACAGATATTAGCATTATCTTTTGTATCAGTTCAATAAGTACTGTGCAATACCCCCTACCCCCATCCTTTCTCCTAATCTTTATATATTATCTTGACTAGACAGAGAAGTGAAAAGTTGAGTACATTACTTAATGTCAAAGACAAACGTGTTCAAATGAAAATTCAAGAAAGGGATGAAAAACATAAAACTGTGAAAGAAAATATTTGTCGCCACCAATTTCAGCATTTTTTGTAATAAAAGATTGTTAACCTGATTCTGGATGTCCTGGTGTTCTCATGGGTGTGCCCAGCACTGTGTTAGGTGTCTGTATTGCCTGTCGCTGGGGTGTTATTCCCGTAAAGTCACTCTCATGAAGCGGAGTGTTCAGACCACCTTTCAGGGGTGTATCAACATTGGTTAATGCCATGATGTTTTGTGCTTCCTGGTGAGGGATTAAATGTGACAAAAATTAACAATATGTCACAGACATTTGATAAATGGATAATTGATTACTGTAAACAAAAATGTCATCACTGCTCTACAATAATGGCATATGTCAGACTTCTGTCAAAAGGCAACTTCCGTCAAGAGGCATCTGACGGTTACTGCAATCCCGAGTAGGAGGGCCATCAGCTATCAGATAATATTATAGAGAAAGAAATGCACTAATAATCTAACAGAATCATAATGGCATGGGTCACCATGTGATAGGACAAGAAACACTTTTCGCTTAATATCTAAGAGTGCTGAAATTGACTTATTTCACCAGCATGGAGCAGTAACAATGTCCAAATACGTGATTTATTATTATAATTATTTTAATATTATATCCTTAGCAGTGACAAATGACTGAAGCATATTTCATCCAGTTTTAGATACAAGAACGACATTCCACTTGTTAAAGGGAAACATGAAAACTTGTGCTTAAAGAAATTCAAGTTATTTCTTCACTAGCAAATTAAATCACATGCTAAAACAATTTTTTACATTATCAATACTCTAGCATTCAGTCTCACAGTACTTACACAGACCTATATACAGTGCCTCTGGTCACTTGAAAATAATGATAAGTGCTTTTTCTGCGAAATAATTCCTTTAAGTATAAGCAACTTGTCAACTGACCTGCAGGATAGTGTCTTGCATGGCTGGAGTTCGAGGAGTTCGTAAATTGACACTCCCAGGTGTGACATTGTAGTCTTGCAGCAGACCTCTTGAAGCTGCATCATCTCTGCCGGCATCTTCCACTTGCTGTCTGGCATACTCATTAGCTTGGCCCACTTTGATCACCTGTGAAATGCATTCACTTACAAATTTTAATCCTTCTCCGTTGTTTCATTCAACACTGTCAACAGACGGGCAAAAAAAAAACTCTTGAAATGCATGAACTAAATACTGTGGAGATACACTGAAGGCGGACATTTTTTAACCATCACTGCCCTATGCATTTGCATCTTACATTTATATCTACATGGGTGCCAGCAACGGAGACGTCTGAAACCTGAAAATCACTTTGACCAAATCAGCCAACCCTGAAGTCGCAGGCACTGAGCAACACAGTGATAAAACAATAGACCTACCAATTAAATGACACCTAAATCGCGTATACCAATGCTATACAAAGGCAATTTTCAAATATATATGTATCATAGAACAAAACACTTTACATGTCACAATAATGTACCACAGTTACTAAGTATTTGTGCACACCTATAACCTTCCTTGTTCATGTAAAATGTGTGACTGCAGCAGATTTTGTTCTATATAAGATGAATATTATTTCCTACTTAATTTTGAATGTGGGAAAATTTCTCCAATAAGTTTGTAAAATGTAAAACCTATCACACACAACAGACAATACATGTAACTACTGCTTTGTGCGTGTTTATTAATATTATTTGTGTCTCTTGAGCCAATAAAATAGATCCGGTTGTCTCCCTTTCAATTCAACACCGCTAAGCTGGGTTTTCCTTAGTACGGAAATGGAAACAGCGAAGGAAACGTCAAAAACTCATCAAGTAGTGAAACAGAACTACATGTACAGGTACTTAATCGAGGTTTGACGTTTTCGTTTCCGTACACATGAAAACAAGGTTTTAGCAGTATGCCGTTGCTTGACTCGCACTGCTTACGACCCCCGTGGTTATAATAGAAGCGTCAGATCTATAGGCCTCACTCACGCTTGCTATAAGTAGGCCTACCATTTATTGGAATAAATGAAGTGAAATTCGGCTATGCCAATGATACTGATGCCCGAAAACTAAAAAAGTAGAACAATCTGAGGCCTTTGTAAACTAAAGCCCCCGCCATCGGGTTGATCTAGTACAATGAGTATTAGTGAGCTAGCCGTACAACGTGTATCGGAAGCCTACATATCTAGGAGGCATGCTCGACCTTGATCTAGATTCTAGGTTTTTGCGTAGCAGTAGTAACACGTCAACTCAGTCCGCACAACATGTTCACAGTACACGCGGTACCAAGCAACCGGGTATTCCAAACGAAAGCATCCATTGTCAATCGATAATAAACGTTTGTAGATCTACCATTGCAGGCGTCTAATGCATTAATTCTGGCGTAGGCCTGACACACGGGACGAAGTCAGCGCAACACTACGTCCACTCAAACGATGCGCGGAACAAGCGGGTCTTGACCGGACACAATACGTGACCCTTTGACCCTTCACTCACTTTCAAGTTCGTGTTATTGTCCGCGCGATGAAGGGCTGTTGGTGCACGTAAAGCGCCCGATCTAAAACTGCGAATCAGTCAGAACACGACGGTAGCCCTGTACTGACGATACGCCTTTGGACAATGTAGATGCTAAAAATAGGCACAAATTGGGCCGATATCTCGAACGCACGCTTGCGCTTTTTTGTTGTAACCAAGTTTTTGTTCTTTTTTGTTTTTCAATTCTTCACATCACGAAACCGGAATTTTTTTTTTTGATACATAGCGAAACCGGAAATCCGGCATATACCAGAGGTCTGGCACCCATGTATCTACTCAAGTACAAACAACTTCAGTACTAAATGCCTTTTTTTCTTTTTCTTGCATTATATCTAACTAGAAGACACTAAAAATTAATATTGCACATAATCATAAGCACCACTTAGTTGATAACTAATTTAACTGTTTTAAAAAACCCGGATTCTTAATACTTTTCTTATTTCTATAAAATAAACTGACACAAGTCTAGCAAGTAGCCAAACACATATTTGAAAGTGAATTTGGTGTGAATGTCCGCCCACTGATTGAGAAAATCCATCAGTGTCCAACTATGTGATATATACAAACAACGGCCCACCTCTTCCAGTTCCTCCTCTGAAATCTGTGGTGCTGGCAGGACAAGTTTACTTCTCTTCTTTACTGGCTCTTGGAAGCTGTAAGAATATTACAGAGTTGGTGCAAATGAATCCATTATCTACTACATAAACAAGAAGAAACTAATCAAGAACTGAGGGCTAATAGTCCAAAGCTGATGCCCTCCAGAATCAAAGATCTTTGCCCCCCCCCCCCATTAGCGTAGTCCAGTTTAAACTGTATATCCCCAAAAATACAAGAATTAAAAAAAAAAAAAAATGACAAACTATTTATGTGAAAATCTAAGCTGCAATTTAAGCTACGGCATCATGGACTTTAATTTCTAACCTCAAAATCATAGAATCTGCTACAGAGAATTTTGAACATCGATAATATTCGATATTAAATTACTGGGATCCACAAATTTCATTTGAAAACTTTTCTAAAATGAATGTAATATGAACAAAATCCATTGACATCATTTAAACCATTTTTTAAAATTTCATTTCATATACAATTATAATTATAGAAATGAGCATAAAAGAAAATTCATACAGAATGGTTCCCAAAATTCTCAAAAAAGGTTCACAAGGAAAATGTGCAGAACTAGGTTTTCACTGATATGACAAAAATAGGTGACACCCTGTTCTCAATACATACTTTGCTTGGCTTGCTATGGATCCTGGTAAGTCGTTCTCTTTTCTTGTCTTCTGTTTCTGTTTGTCTTTCTTCCTTTCTCTCTGAAAGATGAAATCAAGTAGCAATACATAAAGTATAAGTGTATTCTAAAATGACTGTATGAACTTCTTTTCCTGCCACGCATCCTTTCTGATTCCATTTGACAACATCATGAAAAAAGACATTTAAGAGAGTCATTTAGTAAGGGGAAAAATCACAAGTCGATAGCCACATGACAAAGTTCAGAGAGAATAAGATTACTTCAGCCAAGCCTGCTCATAACTTTTAGATACCTTGCACTTCGCCTCAGAACAAAAAAATGTCACTCTTATCATTTCAGTTTCTCTTTGTACAGTATACTTGACAACTATAATCTGCTCACCTTCTATGATCAATATGTACAGAACATGCGAAATGAGATTAGAAGATGTCTTATAGTTTATATGCTTCAATTTTTCATAGGTTTTTGATGGATTTTGATTTAGTCATGTACATTCCATACCATAAATCAAAGATGCCTGATTGCAGTATAGCAATCATCAACAAGAAATGATAACTAATCCAACTCTAAAGGAATGTGAAATTTATTGATGCAAAAACAAATTCTACTTCTAAAAGTGGAATCTGCATCATTTATGTTTGAGTGAAAAATGACAAATCCTTGCCATGCAATATAATTTTACATGTCTAATCCAAACTAAAGCAGTTGACAATAGACCTACTTCTTCTTTGTCTCTGCGAAGTTCTCCATCCAGATTCTGCTGCCTCAACCGTTTGTAATTCGGATTCAATGCGTCATATGATTCTTGAGATGTGTCATAAAACCCAGGAGCTGGGCGCTTTTCAAATGGAATTTCTGCATTGTAGTCAACTCCTCTTTTCTTCCTCCGCTTTTGCTTGACACTGGATGAATGAAACATGTTAAACACTTAACATCACCAAGATACCAGGAAGGAAAATAAAATGAACTACTTATTATTTTGTATTTAAGTGAAAGTGACACCATAATAGTGAAATATGTGAGTGTAAGTACAATATAATATTATTGTTTAGGATTGATTCCCTGCGAGAAAAGATAGGTTAAAAATCTTTGAAGGTTACTTACGCAATTCCAGCTGCTCTCAATTCTCTTCGCTTCTGAAGGGCTGCCAAGCGCCTGTTGATAGATGAGATTGAAAAAAAATATCCATCACTGAAAATCAGATGATAAGTTGACAAGGCATTTTACTGAATTAGAGCTTGCCTTTCTTTTCCAATTGATTTTGAGAAAACCGAAGGTAAATTCAGTACACACAACATGACCATAATGTATATCAATAGAAGCATCAGGAAGTTTAATGTTAAAAGTCCCATTAGCCTTAGGGTTCATGAAATCCTTTCATTAACAAAGACATTTAATTGTTAGGAGAAGAAAAAAAAAAATAACAAGAATAAGGTGAATGAAGAAAGTCAAGAATACATGACGACATCAAAATAGCTGACAGTTCCCAAGACATTACCTGGCCTCTTCCAACTGTTTCTCCCTGGCCTTTCTTTTGGCCTTCTTGCCTTGTGTGTTAGCTAATCTGGCCCTGGCCTCTGACAGCATTTCAAGTTCTGAAATACAGCAACAAGCAATTGTCACAATGAATCAACTAATTTTTAAAACTAAATCTACATCTACTTGAATATACTTTGTGAGTTATACACAGCTCTGAACTTACACTACTGACAATATCAATTAGCAATGGGCAAAGAGACTATCTCAATTCTTTTTTTTTCTTAATTTTATATTTACACTGACAAATTCCATATGATCAAAATACTGTACAGCTAAATGTCAAACTGCTGCTGAGTTGAAGACACATGATAATACGGCAGAGACCTTGCCCGTAAACCAGGTCAATAAGTATTGTTTCGTGTCAAGATAGTTGAGAAAAATAATAATATGGTTAAAAAACAAATCACAAATCAAAAGACACATGGATCAAGAAGAAATCTCTTCCTAACCAGAAAGAACAATCCATTATGCCTTGTTCAATCTTTGCTTAAATTCAGTCCTCTCTTGGTGAGTTGAGATAGAAGCCCATGAGCAGCATGCACAATATTTTCAAATGATTACAGTCAAGTTCAAACTCACCATCTTCGTCCATGTCCACTGGATCAGGCCGTGCAGGTTTGGTCTCTGGATTTGGGTCAATTTCTCCAGGCTTGAGCTTTCTAGGATCATCTTCATTGTCAGCCTCTCTATTTTGAGCTTTATCTCTGAAAAAAAAATGTTTTCCAGTTAGTCCCTCAATATGCGCAAGATACAGTTTCCGATAAACAGCCTCTACGTGACGTATAATGAACCTTGGCAAATTATATTCCTCACCATGGAAATGTATTAATTAAATGTATGTGTTAATATATAATTTTAAAATGTATACAATAAATATTTTAACTCTACATGTTTTTATTATAAATAAAAGTTACCAAATGACAGAAAATGGAAAGAGAATAAATCTGTGTCCAGTACTTTTAATACTATCAACTGCTATTACACAAGTTCATTACTATACGAAGATGTGTAAATATGCATTTTTACCACCCTATACTATCCTATCTTATGAAAAGAAAATTTGCTTGCATATTTGGGAGAGTGAAAACTTAAACATACAACAAATATTCATAGTGTTCCAAGCACTGTGCGGCTGTTCTGCCAATAATGGGAGCAATGGTTCTCCACTGGGTAGGCATGAGTTTTGCCAGATGTAGCAACTTTTCCTCTTCTTCCCTGCTCCATTCTGTCTTTTTAATACTAGGATCCAGCCACTCATACCTATACAAAAACAACAGATCAAGTGTCATTCTAGTTTTACACACATCTTCATCCTAAGGACATGAATTTCTAACAACATATCTTCAACAGATCTTGAAAAAGATCATGTATTATTATCAGTACTGCTGCAAGTATTAATTTGATACTTGCCTCTTGATGGACAGGCATTACGTTAGCTTACGCTTTACGTAGGAAAATGCAGACATAATTTTCAAATTAAAAAAATTTTTAAAAATCAAGGGTTTATACCATCTCGCTTTACACTGCTTGGCTGATTTTCTGTGTAGCAAAGATGCAATTCGCGCCCACTGATTTTTGCCATATTTCATAACAGCTGCCTTCAGAATTTCATCCTGTAAGTGAAAAAAAAATGAGATTCGTTAATTCAGTGATGAATGAAAATGTCCACAAACCACAAGTACATTGAAACAAGAAGAGTCTGTATCAGTATGTATCTGTCTAGGTGCTATGGGAAGACTGGTAAACCACTGTCAGTTCTTTGACCCAACCACTGAAACAGGATTATGTGCATGCATGCATAAGCCTACCTCACTTTACACTGGAACAACTCACTGAATGGAGTAATCAAATGATCTAAATCAGTATATATATAGCCTAGATCTAGAAGAAGCCATTCCCTTGCACACCTAGAGTTGACAACTTCAAGATTGCCTGTAGGTATATAAATAGTATGACTATGACTATGAATGCCACTCACACTGTCACCTAAAGATCCAAAGTCTCACACTGCTTGCACTTACAATTGAGTGGGAGTAGGACTTGCTCTAGATCTAGACTATCTAATTAGTCTAGCCTTTTAAAAAAAGTTAAAAGCGCTCAACATCCTTCACATTTACAAGTTTATCTAGCTCTAATTATGATTTATAAATATCCTCGTCACCACTATTTGTTAGTACGTTTAGTAGTACTCCTTGTACTGAAGGGATGCCAAACATCAATGTGGAATTTATATATGGCGTGCCATGGAACCACTAAACCCAATTTCACACTGCCAAGTTACAGGCTAAGGCTTAAGGTAAAGCCAGACCAAGGCTGGTGCAGGCCCCAATTTGGTAGCTTCCCACTTAATTATAACATTATGCAGCACACGAAACACTATTCACAACCCACACCGTGACACAACTGGATGCTAGCCGGCGGACCACCACATGCTGGCAATAGATATGTAATTATAAATAGTGTAGTGCGGTGTAATCACTAGTCACCAGATCAGTTTAAGCTTGGCTGATTCAAAGATTCAGAGGAATATATATAACTGAACACGTAAGTGCACAATTTTATCATACAAATTTAGGGAGTCATCTCATCCGTTCCCATCATTTTAATAAAAAATGTGCGGACCTTGGTGATTATAATAAAAATTATTACCAAACAATGCTTTCTGATGAGAATTGGGTCGTGATGACCTACTCACTTTGTAAACACAACAGCTAGCAATGCGACTTCCTCATGTCTCCGCCTCTGATACTTGCTGTATTTAGACATCAGTTTGATGCAGAAAATGATCCCTGTTTGTTATGAAATTTTATATTTATAGCTGATCAGATGAACTTTAGCCCGGTAGATTCAAGTTTGCTTCCAGCAGCCACTGAAGTTGAGTGACACGTGTGTGAAGTTAAGACATGATTTATTGATATTTGACATTTTGTTAAAATTGTGTTCACTTCAAAGATAGTCTAGGCCTACAACGAACTTGACCGAGGGAAAGTTGGTGTTTTATAATATTTAGCCGATATATTATGTTTAAATTTGTACACTTGTTTTCTTATAGGTCTAGATTCTAGATCTATTTATTTTACATCAATAAATGCAGATCATAAAACAACAAATAGTCTAGTGTTCCTGAAATCAGTCCCCATGCTGGCGGAGAATCACCGCCTTGCTTGGTTCTGCGCCAACTGGTCAACGTGCCATTGCACGAAGAATGAATGACTATATCTAGATCTAGGTCTAGTGATTCCCCAGTAACATTTTTCTATAAAAATAAAGTATCAGAACTGCCTAAGAACCAAACCAATGTCAATGAAATGTCGTGAAGCGCCCTATCGATTGACAGAAATGCCACGGTTTTGCCTCATCTGGATCTGCGCAGGACAGCTAAATCTAGATCTACCATTTTCGGCAAACACAGTTGAACAGACAGCCACCAACGCTGGCACCACACCACTCCCCAGAAGGGGGTTCTACCACCCCAGCATCAGCCTTGGTCTGGCTTACCAGTTACCCCTTGCTTAGGGCAGGCTATGCCCTCTTACACTTACCTCTGTGTTTCTCCAAACACCGCCTTTTATCATAATACGAGGCATCTTTGCAGTTATTTGCTTGCTTAATGCAAGTCTGGGAATAGATCTGAGATATTATTATGCACAAATTTTATAGTACGATGTATTTTAGGTGCTTAAATTAGTTCTAACAAGACTGTGGACGTCCGTAAACATCCAGTTTTAACTCCTGTACGCGACTGACACCGGAAGTAAAAGATCGCTAATTTCACAATGATTATTTAAGTAGTTAAGCTATTTCCACAATTGTTTCTTTTCGAAGTAAATTTCCAAAATAATTACCCCTTTCAGACTTTAATTAAGACATAATAATTATTTCCTCTTGCATGCATAACTCCTGTCGTCTTTTTAAATTATTAAGATTGTTTACACGGATCTATATTCATGTCCAGATCATTTAATCAACTATCATTTTATGCCATGCTTATCTGCAATTTTCAGAATATGGATTGGAATAAGAAAATCTCGGGTAATTTTGTTTTCTAACAGCAAATTTGGTGTTGGGCCTGAATTCAGCACCACTGGCACAATACACAAATGCCACTTACAATGCTATAATTGCAGATGATAAAGAAACAAGAAAAAGGAAGAGACTCAAGAACAGAGGGCTGACAGAAACAAAATCCACCACCAACCGTCAGGCCAAGATATTCGACTTTGTGTGCAAATTATAAACTCATATCCGGCTTATTTCGAGTTAGGCCTACAACTGATTATTACTTGAAGCGTTATATCGTGTGAAACATCAGTTTTGAATTCAATAGCACAATGACTGTACATACCAGTTGGCTCTTGACTGGTCTACGATAAATCAGCACCAGATACTAGGAAACAATGGACCTTTTTTCGGGACTTGACATTTCTGAATTATTACTTACCTGTGCTTTGCAATATACACCTTTTTTTATGCAATTATATTTTGGCTTCAAGCCTTGCTGCCATCCACAGATTTTCTCTGTCTGTCTTTTGTATTTTTTATACTTCTTTAATCCCATTAGGGAAATTTGCCTACTTGGCATTGCAGCCTAGTTACAACTGGAGCAGACGTGTCTTCACCATTGTGCAGCGCCGATCGGCAGTTTTTGTGTGTGTGTGTGTGTGGGGGGGGGGGGGGGTGACGGTGGTAAGGATACGTTTCATTTAATTTTGCCCAGGCAGCGACCTGTTCGGCCTACTCTTCTTGATTTCCAGCTGCTAAGATATCTTTAACGGACAGGAAAATATGAGAAAAATCCAAAAATTCCAATATGCCTGCACCGACCGGGATTCGGACCCGGTACCATCGGCATTGGGGGCGATCACCTCGTCTGTAGACCGTCCTGTCCCCGTGTGTATGTGTGTGTGTTTGTTTTATATAATAGCTTATCTCTGACGCAGACTACATGCTTTCCGACCGACAATATAATTAATTAGACGTTTTTTTCGCATCATTTTAGGCCTGCTTTCAGGTTTCAAGTTTATGTACCGGTATCTCCTGCATTTTGAAAAGCTGGTGAAAGTATATATATTAAAATGTAATATTGTTGCTAGGCCTACGGATAATGCGCATGAGCACAATGGAAAATTATGGGTGATGAGGTGAAAAATATCCGCATCCTGTTTGGAATCGATGTCACTATATTTTTTTTTTTACTTAAATAGGATGGGTAGGCCTACAATATTTACTATATCGTTCGTACAAAGACAAATAAACATGAAACAAAGAAGATAATGAAGTACAGAATCTGGTCATTCAGAGAAATCTATCTTGCTTGACTTCCGTTTTGGAAATTCATTGGTCTCTTTATTGAAAGAGCTATTGATTTGTTTCTCTTCACGCTACGAATGCTATCATCTTCGCAATAGTTTCTTTTTTCTTATTGTTGTTGTCTTAACCATCAAATTTTTTAAAAATCTACTGTCGTGACCAAAATTAAATAAATAATAATGTTTAGAAATCTACTGTCGTGACCAAAATTAAATAAATAATAATGTTTAAAAAACCCTCCTGTGAACAGATCATAAAAATCTTATTTGGACTTTCTGCCCTCCCTGGGTATCAGTCTCTTTGAATTTTTTGTTGTTGTTTTTAACATAGGCCTAACAATCATCATAGTCAACAATATCGTATTAATCAAGAATTTGTAAATAATGTAACCCTCCCCCAACCCCAACCCCCAATATACACAGACATCTCAATTTTTGTTGACATGAATGAAACATAAGCCCACACACACGTTAGAAAACTGTCAGTTTTACTGTTTCATTACAGTTGGGAGTTACCAGAGGAGAGAAAACATTGAGGCTTAACTTGTCAATCCCGTAACTTACTGAAATAACAAAATGTCATGATTTCGTGGTACTTGAAGATAAAGAATCAACTCAGCACAGTCCACGGACATCGGCGTAGCCAAGAGGACAGGCAATGTGGATGGTGACACAACCTAGAGGCACTTTAGCTCATTTACCATGCCAAAAGACTGAGTGAGAGAATACGGAGGGTGGGACGAGTTTCTAAATAAAAGTGGGACGATTTAATTAAAGAGAGAGAGAGTTGGGGGGAGAGAGGGAGAGAGAGAGAGAGAGAGAGAGAGAGAGAGAGGGGGGGAGAGAGAGAGAGAGAGAGAGAGAGAGAAAGAGAGAGAGAGAGAGGGAGAGAGAGAGAGAGAGAGAGAGAGAGAGAGAGAGAGAGAGAGAGAGAGAGAGAGAGAGAGAACATTAAATATGCTCGATCCGCCCTTTGTTCTTTTGATTTGGGGAGGAGGGCATTCATGATTGTGATGCAACCGTGAATACATGATGATACTGACAGACATCTACCATTGTCCTATACCTGTTATTATTATCATTCTTCTTCTTCTTCTTCTTATTATTATTATTATTATTTACCCCCACGACAACTAACGGTCAAATCTCTAAGGGACCTGGCTCCTCGTGGTAGTTCAGGCTGTATATAATTAATTTGTTGAGATTTTCTTTATCAAATCAGTTTTCTTGTCAGCTCAAACGGGTTAATTCCCCCTCCCCCCCCCCCCCCCAGCACGTTGTAAACCTGGAAAGGAAACGCAACTATTTCACACTTCGTTCTGAAAGTTCACTTAAGTCTCTCACGACGTAAATCAGGATGGACCTAGATCTGGGTTGCATTCAATAGAAAGGGCAAACACCTCACCTCAATATTATGTCAGTTATCTGCTCTTCCAGGGAAAGCTGTAAAACGCGGTTGGAATTTCCCTTTGCCACTGACGTCAGCACGCCATTGCCCCCACCGTATAAATTTACTGGCTCTTAAGCGACTTTTCAAGTGCTTTTGAACTGGTCTAATGTTCATGGCTTCTGTCAGCCGCTTTCCTCTCTCACAACCAGAGAAAAGACACCATGGTCCATAAATAAAAAGTTACTGTGTAATGAAATTCTTTATAATTTCCGTGTGACCCTAGGCTTGCGTGCTTTCCCTGCCTGTTTTTCCGATCCTGACGTCAGCCAGCCGAGCTCCCCACCCCCGCCCCACCCCCCCTTTCTTCCCCCCGACCAAAGCTCTCTTCCAGAAACAAAATAAGCAAACAAACAAAAAAACTCTCCACAAGAGATAAAACAATGAAAGTGGCCATCCTGTAAGAATGTACCTTCCATTTTGACACTCCCCCTCCCCCACCTTTCGGTTATGTAGGCTACGCTTTTCATACGTTTAGCCTCACCCCCTCCCCTCCCCTCTCGTACGAGCCATTAGAATGGTGGGTATCTATGATGTTCTTCATGCTCGAAATTTTATAGCGATATTTTGCATGGACTGTGTGACTGATTCAATAGAAACAGGATTTTTATAGCAATATTCGCTGCAAAAAAATAAATAAAACCATGCGTTTTAATTCATTGCCGTAAGGCAAAGGCGTGCCTAGTCTCCTCAGACCCCCCTCTTTCCCCCCACCATGAACGCTTACCCTCCCCCCCACCCCTCGCGTAAGTACTTTATGGGTGTCTGGAAAACTGGAAATCGTCCACGAAGTGCCTGTGTTGGAAACACTAACACTTTTATTATCATGATCCACACAATTTTACTTAGTTCCAAAATGCGTAGGTTTGTATTTTTTTTTTTTTTTTTACTTTCCGCTTTGGCAAACATAAACAGCCTACCTAAAAGGTACAGTCTATAAAGTATCTCCAAAAAAAGCCTTCATAAATCGTGTCGGATAACACGTATTCACATGAAAGACAATAACATTTTTGAAAAGAAAGTAATATCAGAACAGTGACAATTGGCGTTATGGGAAATCCTGTTGACACCGAGTCTTTTACTGCCAAGTTTTTCTATTAATTTCCGTTTGTTCGTACATTTCTACGCGAAGGATAAGCTGTTAAGTGTTGAAAGACTCCAGTTTCATGCATGGCAGAGAAAAAAAAAAAGTAAAATGGAAAAACATAAAGAAGTATCAGGTCAGCCGTAGGGAATGAAAATAAAAAGAACAATTGGCATCACTGAGAGACCCGTTTCCACGAAGAATATGGTGCTGAGGCAGATTAAGAAAGAAATGTAGGCTACATAAATAAAAGATAAGACAGAAACCGAGAGAGAGAGAGAGAGAAGAGAGAGAGAGAGAGAGAGAGAGAGAGAGAGAGAGAGAGAGAGAGAGAGAGAGAGAGAGAGACAGAGAGAGAGAGAGAGAGAGAGAGTGGGGGGGGTGAAGGCAAACAAACAAGTAAATAAATTAATAAAAACAAATAGCTAAAGAAAGAAAGATAGACAGATAAATAAATAAATAACACAATTAAATGTGAAAATGCCATGTTCAAACAAGCCCTCCCCCACCTCAATACCCCCTCTTCCTCCTTTTCCTTGGACTTTTGAATTCAGGAATTCACAAGATTTTTAGTAGAATCCTGTTCGGATGGGATTGCCTGTATTTGTTGGTGTGTTTTTGTATTAGATGGGTGTGGTGTGATTAAGTGGTTAACGGAACGGAACTGTACGGAAAGACGCACAGCGAGATGGAATTTAATGCTGGAACTGAGACGATAGCTAGATTACCGGAGTATATAAATTTCATGCATTTTCATGAGAACCGACATTTCAACACAGTTAACAAACCACGAGGTTCTGTTGAGAAAGGAAGGAGAGAAGACGTGTCATTTTTTTTTTTGTATTTGACAAGTCAAGTCTGCCAACATGTTTGTGAGTAAAACTTGCACATTTTAACAGAGCTTTACTTTTTGTTGTCTAAGAAACAGTCACTAGTAAATACTTCGTCTTATTGGCGCACTAGGTAGTCTGTTTTGGCCTGGTTTTAGTGTGAGTCGTGGTCCATGGAGTGACACGGGACTTCGAGCTATGACAAGAGTGAATCGAGTCTGTCTCACCAGTTCGGGTGCATCAAAGCTGTCTTAAGTCAGCTAGAGGATAATAAGTGAAAACAGACCCGCCACCAGCCTTAAGCCTAATATACTTCAGCACTTGATTACTCTCACCAGAAGTTTATTTCATTTTGATGCAAATGTTGTGAGACAAAACACACAAAAAATCTTTACCGTCTCCAGATAAATAGTGACATAAAATTAAGTGTAATATTTAAGTAAAGATGGAACGACTGACTGTGGAGCGCGACATCTCTGTGCACAATACCAGCGCACTGTGGAACGCGACATCTCTGTGCACAATACCAGCGCACTGTGGAACGCGACATCTCTGTGCACAATACCAGCGCACTGTGGAACGCGACATCTCTGTGCACAATACCAGCGCACTGTGGAACGCGACATCTCTGTGCACAATACCAGCGCACTGAGGAACGCGACATCTCTGTGCACAATACCAGCGCACTGTGGAACGCGACATCTCTGTGCACAATACCAGCGCACTGTGGAACGCGACATCTCTGTGCACAATATCAGCGCACTGTGGAGCGCGACATCTCTGTGCACAATACCAGCGCACTGTGGAACGCGACATCTCTGTGCACA
The DNA here is from genome assembly GCA_963931925.1 of Onchidella celtica. Lineage (NCBI taxonomy): Eukaryota > Metazoa > Mollusca > Gastropoda > Systellommatophora > Onchidiidae > Onchidella > Onchidella celtica. The sequence continues at coordinate 28,743,638 of OZ007570.1, forward strand.
ATACCAGCGCACTGTGGAATGCGACATCTCTGTGCACAATACCAGCACACTGTGGAACGCGACATCTCTGTGCACAATACCAGCGCACTGTGGAACACGACATCTCTGTGCACAATACCAGCGCACTGTGGAACGCGACATCTCTGTGCACAATACCAGCGCACTGTGGAACGCGACATCTCTGTGCACAATACCAGCGCACTGTGGAGCGCGACATCTCTGTGCACAATACCAGCGCACTGTGGAACGCGACATCTCTGTGCACAATACCAGCGCACTGTGGAACGCGACATCTCTGTGCATAATACCAGCGCACTGTGGAACGCGACATCCTTGTGCATAATGCCAACGCTCTAATCAAACTGGGTGATAATGCTGTTGTTCGAACAGGTCGATATCATCATCATCATTGTCACTGCCGACGATTTTCAAACTCTAATTTGTTGAAGCTCTGAATACCAAACCTAAAGAAAAGTACCAACTAAAAAAAGAAATGTGGAAGGTGCAAGATGGCCGTTATATATAGCGCATCGATGTGCCGTAAAACCCAAACTCAAACTCAAACTCAAATTCAAAATCACCAACATCATTATGATGAACATCAATGTTTCATTACATAATCAAAGAATACGGATAAACGAGATGTTGCAAATATATGACAGATGCAGGAGTTTGTGATATTAAATTGTGACGTGAACAAAGCGCATCTATCTGTATCACATCATCAACAGCACAAAAGACATTGTTTTTTATAACATTATTCATCATTTAATCTAAAAACAAAAAGTATGCTTTCTCCCAGGGCAACTATAAATGTCCATAAATTCGGAAATTTGGTGTCATTTCTTTATCTCTCACTGCATGAAAATACATACACATAATATGACGATGACAGCACCTTTACGATCGTTTCCATGTTCTGGGAGCGTTGGTTGAGCATTTTGTGATTATTGCATGAAGTCTTCGGACACGTTCACTATCAGCCAAGCAATAGACAGGGAACAAAATTAATAATTTTTATTACCTTGTTATAATTAAACAGTTTCCCCTTTTGGGAAATTAAAATCAGTAAACACTTAACATAAATCCTGATTTTGTAGACATTCTCAGACAAACCTCGAAACAAGGTTTTATGGAGCTGGTTTAAAAGTGTTTCTACGTGTATTTGACATGTACGCACTCAAAAACGCTTAAATCTCACAAAAGAACTTAACAACATATCTTATGGGCCAATTGGTTCGAATACGTCATGTAATGGTGTTTGAAGTCCCCAAGAAAAACCCCTTGATTATTATCATTTTTTTTTTTTTTGCTTTGATATTAACTGCGGTTATTTGATAAATAAATGATTAAATTATATTATTTAAACTGCAATCACGCTTTAAACGTTAGCCACTTCTGAGACTTAACCGCGCTGATATTAATTAAAAAATCTGCCCCGCCTTTTATCATAGACATCTCACAGAAAGACTCCTAAGGCAGCAGGTGGAAGTTGACAAGGGGGTGGTGGGTGCGGTGTGTTGGTTTTGGGGGAGTGGGGGTCATTATGAACTGGCCTTCAAAGCGCATTTGAAATATAATAATATTCTGCCTTTGCCCTGAACAAGACAGTCGTTTTTAATTCCTTTGGAGTGACGTTTCTGCTTCAAGGACTTTGCACTGGTATCTATCAGAAATTGTGGTCTGTCTTAAGCATGAAGCCACCAAATACTTTAGCTTTTTATATTAGTATATTTATTAGAATAATAGATCATTCTTGTTTTGAAAATTTTTTATTACATTTTGTAGCCTACTTTGCTGTTTCTGTTGTTGTTGATGAGATGATGAAGCTGTTGTCCCATAAAATGTTATGAAGAGATGTCGCAAATTTTAATGGTCAACAAAATAATCTTCGATACCTTTTCCGTTTTTTCTTTTTGTGTAAACAATATCTTTTTGTAGTAAAAGACAGCTGAAGCCTTTCTGTCTGTCTGTCTTTCGGAAACTCCTTTCTTTCTCAGTTTTAAACTCTGTCTGATTTTAGCAGGAGAAGAATGACACAAGTGAACACACGTTTTTTTTCTGCCATTAGATACTTCATCTACTAACTGTGATGATGACAGCCGAGTTTGGACTGGCTCAACTAACGACTACATGTGAGTTTAATTGCATCTATCCATCCATCCATTCATTCATCCATCCACCCATCCGTCCTTTCGTCCGACTGTCTGTCCGTCCGTCCGTCCGTCCATCCATCCATCCATCCATCCATCCATCCATCCATCCTTCCACCCACCCACCCATCCATCCATCCATCCATCCATCCATCAATCTATTCATATATCCATCGTCCTCCATCCATCCATCCTCATTTCAGTAGCTATTATATGAAAATCGCCAATTTTCAGAGCTCTCCATCGATCATCCATAACCCAGCAATTCAGGCTGCTATTTTAATATTGTGTCACAGCTCGACAAAATAATAAGATGATGATTTTCAGTACCTCTAATCTTATTTCATAATTTAGCACTGTGTCCAGCACCTGCCGATATTGTCATGGTCATCGACTCCTCCAGTAGTATTGGTCTCAGCGACTACATAACACAACTACAGTTTACTGCCGACCTTACACACAAGTTTGCTCTGGGACCACACGGTAGTCGCTTTGGTGCCGTCATCTTCAGTTATTATGTTGAGAAACTGTTCGATCTGAAGGATTTCTCTGATCATCATGACCTTGAATCGGTGAGTAGACAGATAGACAGATAGAGAGAAGGGACAGACGGACAGACACAGACAGGCGAATAGACAGGCAGTCAGACCAGACAGACAGACAAACAGACAGACAGACAGACCGACACACAGACAGACAGACAGACAGACAGATAGATAGATAAATAGATAGATAGATAGATAGATAGATACATACATACATACATACATACATACAAATTTGTTTATTTCCATTAAATACATGTCAAATGTACCCGTACAATATCTTATTGGAAAAACAATATTTCACATTGTACAGAAGCGGAAATACATGCTATGGTCCCTTTCATTCTTGCTCTCCAAATCTTCTTCTCTGGTAAAATATTAGAGTTAATACAATATTATTTCACTTTATGCTAAACTACCTCTGTCGTACTTTCTTGCTCTCCAAATCTTCTTCTCTGGTAAAATATTAGAGTTGATACAATATTATTTCACTTTATGCTAAACTACCTCTGTCCTACTTTCTTGCTCTCGAAACCTTCTTCTCTGGTAAAATATTAGAGTTAATACAATATTATTTCACTTTATGCTAAACTACCTCTGTCCTACTTTCTTGCTCTCAGCTTCCATACGTTAATAGAGCCTATGCCACTGCTAACACTGCAGTATTTTGCTATAAATTTTGCTTCAATTTTACTGAGGCCAAGTCTACATAGTCCACTTTTTACTCTCTTGTGGACGTGACCTAATGAACCAAAGATCAAAAGAATTATTTCACAATGATATCCTAGTGAATTAATTTCCAGACACAAGGGATAGTATTTATCAAATTTCGACTGATAGCACCTGTCAATGCAGGCATCGAATGGGATAGATATTTCAACAAGCTTTACTGCCTTATTATCTGGGTCTATGACTGTGATATCCGGTCTGTTTTGTGAGTGGTTGAAGGATGTATTACTAGACTGAAAAATTGCTGGCGTGAGGGGCGTATCCATAAGGACAATTTTATTGTTGATGCTGTTTCCTTTAATTTTGTTTGTTATAAAGTTAACAATTCTGTTGTGTCGCTTCTGATACATGGTCTTGAATTTTGTGCATCCATTTAAAATATGTGAGGCAGTTTCTGTAGGATGGTTACAAAGTTTACATATTTTGGAATACACATTAGGATAGTAAAGACTCATTAAGCTTTCACATGGAAGTAATTGTAATCGTCCCTTAGTGATAAAAGTTCTTATTTTGTCCGGAATGTTGTGGATTGTCCAGAATGAGTTGGAGAGAGAGTGATCGATATTGGGGGATTCCCGTACAATACCTCCCTGAGATTTCTTGGCTTTCCAACTTTCGGTGATTTCGTTTAGCTGAAGTTTTTTGTACGCCGCATAAAATCGTGTGGCATCTTCGATGACAGTTGATATCTCTTCATCTATGTGGAGTTCGAAGGCATATTTGTTGTTTCTGTCATGTAGCTTTAGGTTCATTCTAGCACACATTTCGTTCAAATGTACCCATGTTGATCTCGTCCAGTTTACTTTAGACTCTTTCCTGATTATACCTTTTTCATTTGTTTTATATCTCGCGAAAGACGTTTGCAACCTTGCGTTTGTCCATGTGCAACTTTAATG
>OZ007570.1:28752960-28810460 GCA_963931925.1 Onchidella celtica
ACATACATACATACATACATACATACATACATACATACATACATACATACATACATACATACATACATACATACATACATACATACATACATACATACATACATACATACATACATACATACATACATACATACATACATACATACATACATACATACATACATACATACATACATACATACATACATACATACATACATACATACATACATACATACATACATACATACATACATACATACATACATACATACATACATACATACATACATACATACATACATACATACATACATACATACATACATACATACATACATACATACATACATACATACATACATACATACATACATACATACATACATACATACATACATACATACATACATACATACATACATACATACATACATACATACATACATACATACATACATACATACATACATACATACATACATACATACATACATACATACATACATACATACATACATACATACATACATACATACATACATACATACATACATACATACATACATACATACATACATACATACATACATACATACATACATACATACATACATACATACATACATACATACATACATACATACATACATACATACATACATACATACATACATACATACATACATACATACATACATACATACATACATACATACATACATACATACATACATACATACATACATACATACATACATACATACATACATACATACATACATACATACATACATACATACATACATACATACATACATACATACATACATACATACATACATACATACATACATACATACATACATACATACATACATACATACATACATACATACATACATACATACATACATACATACATACATACATACATACATACATACATACATACATACATACATACATACATACATACATACATACATACATACATACATACATACATACATACATACATACATACATACATACATACATACATACATACATACATACATACATACATACATACATACATACATACATACATACATACATACATACATACATACATACATACATACATACATACATACATACATACATACATACATACATACATACATACATACATACATACATACATACATACATACATACATACATACATACATACATACATACATACATACATACATACATACATACATACATACATACATACATACATACATACATACATACATACATACATACATACATACATACATACATACATACATACATACATACATACATACATACATACATACATACATACATACATACATACATACATACATACATACATACATACATACATACATACATACATACATACATACATACATACATACATACATACATACATACATACATACATACATACATACATACATACATACATACATACATACATACATACATACATACATACATACATACATACATACATACATACATACATACATACATACATACATACATACATACATACATACATACATACATACATACATACATACATACATACATACATACATACATACATACATACATACATACATACATACATACATACATACATACATACATACATACATACATACATACATACATACATACATACATACATACATACATACATACATACATACATACATACATACATACATACATACATACATACATACATACATACATACATACATACATACATACATACATACATACATACATACATACATACATACATACATACATACATACATACATACATACATACATACATACATACATACATACATACATACATACATACATACATACATACATACATACATACATACATACATACATACATACATACATACATACATACATACATACATACATACATACATACATACATACATACATACATACATACATACATACATACATACATACATACATACATACATACATACATACATACATACATACATACATACATACATACATACATACATACATACATACATACATACATACATACATACATACATACATACATACATACATACATACATACATACATACATACATACATACATACATACATACATACATACATACATACATACATACATACATACATACATACATACATACATACATACATACATACATACATACATACATACATACATACATACATACATACATACATACATACATACATACATACATACATACATACATACATACATACATACATACATACATACATACATACATACATACATACATACATACATACATACATACATACATACATACATACATACATACATACATACATACATACATACATACATACATACATACATACATACATACATACATACATACATACATACATACATACATACATACATACATACATACATACATACATACATACATACATACATACATACATACATACATACATACATACATACATACATACATACATACATACATACATACATACATACATACATACATACATACATACATACATACATACATACATACATACATACATACATACATACATACATACATACATACATACATACATACATACATACATACATACATACATACATACATACATACATACATACATACATACATACATACATACATACATACATACATACATACATACATACATACATACATACATACATACATACATACATACATACATACATACATACATACATACATACATACATACATACATACATACATACATACATACATACATACATACATACATACATACATACATACATACATACATACATACATACATACATACATACATACATACATACATACATACATACATACATACATACATACATACATACATACATACATACATACATACATACATACATACATACATACATACATACATACATACATACATACATACATACATACATACATACATACATACATACATACATACATACATACATACATACATACATACATACATACATACATACATACATACATACATACATACATACATACATACATACATACATACATACATACATACATACATACATACATACATACATACATACATACATACATACATACATACATACATACATACATACATACATACATACATACATACATACATACATACATACATACATACATACATACATACATACATACATACATACATACATACATACATACATACATACATACATACATACATACATACATACATACATACATACATACATACATACATACATACATACATACATACATACATACATACATACATACATACATACATACATACATACATACATACATACATACATACATACATACATACATACATACATACATACATACATACATACATACATACATACATACATACATACATACATACATACATACATACATACATACATACATACATACATACATACATACATACATACATACATACATACATACATACATACATACATACATACATACATACATACATACATACATACATACATACATACATACATACATACATACATACATACATACATACATACATACATACATACATACATACATACATACATACATACATACATACATACATACATACATACATACATACATACATACATACATACATACATACATACATACATACATACATACATACATACATACATACATACATACATACATACATACATACATACATACATACATACATACATACATACATACATACATACATACATACATACATACATACATACATACATACATACATACATACATACATACATACATACATACATACATACATACATACATACATACATACATACATACATACATACATACATACATACATACATACATACATACATACATACATACATACATACATACATACATACATACATACATACATACATACATACATACATACATACATACATACATACATACATACATACATACATACATACATACATACATACATACATACATACATACATACATACATACATACATACATACATACATACATAGTTCGAGAATTTTATTGACTATATGATTTTTCACATGCAATGAACAATCCAATTGCATAATCACATATTCAACATAATATATCAGCTTACAAGCATACCAACAACCTAAATAGTGTAATACAATGAAACCGTATAATAGCAATATAGTGTATGGAGTAACCAACATGCATTGTAATGAGAATGCATAGTAGTAATATAGTGTATGGAATAACCAACATGCATCGCATTGATAAAAGCCTTTTGACTGATAAAAAACGAAGACAAAAGGGAGTGAATGCACCACTGAAAGCCACTGTATATGACAAAATATTAGAGATGAATTAGATTAAATGATATCTTTTCTTCCAGACCCTGTGTGACCCAATAATAGCACTGATACTCATGAATTTACAAAACTGGTTTATTTCACTGTTAGTGAAACCCAACAACTTCAAACCTGATGCTGACTTATTGTGCACTGTCCCCAGTGAACCCACAATAAAGACAATGATTTTACTTGTGTATCCCATATCATTGAAATGATTATGTAGTGGTAAATACTTCAGAAATTTTTCATTAAAACAAATATCAATAAACCTATCAAAGGGAACAGAGACTTCCACTATAAACACAATTTTCTCTTTCTCATCAATAATCAATATATACATACATACATACATACATACATACATACATACATACTTCGAGAATTTTATTGACTATATGATTTTTCACATGCAATGAACAATCCAATTGCATAATCACATATTCAACATAATATATCAGCTTACAAGCATACCAACAACTTAAATAGTGTAATACAATGAAACTGTATAATAGTACTATAGTGTATGGAGTAACCAACATGCATTGTAATGAGAATGCATAGTAGTAATATAGTGTATGGAATAACCAACATGCATTGCATTGATAAAAGCCTTTTGACTGATAAAAAACGAAGAAAAAAGGGAGTGAATGCACCACTGAAAGCTACTGTATATGACAAAATATTGTTAGAGGAATATACATACATACATACATACATACATACATACATACATATCCAGTGTGACAGTTCTGCTTCCTGCTAAACCAATTAACTGCATAACTTTGTGACGGTAGAAGCAATTATTTTAACAAGAAATCTGTCTCTATGCTGGACAGGCTCTTCTATCAGCTCAATACATGGATAGTTCAACCTATACTCATCAAGCGTTTAGATTCGTAGACTTCGATGGAATGTTTGAAGCCGAGGCAGGTGGAAGAGACGACGTGCCAGATATACTGATCCTTCTGACTGATGGCAAGTCTAATCGGATGTCCAAAAGTAAGTTGTACCAAAGTGATACAGACAGTAATGGCGTTTAATTTGACCTCTTTTACAACTTTCCTCAGGCTTGTGGCTCACTGAGTTAAGTTCAGTCTTGTTTGGGTCTCACCAGTGTGGGAGGTCCCAACTAACTCCATAGTCCACATCTGACACTGAAGCCGAGACAAAGCAGATCTGGCTCGGTGCGCCATAAGCTTAAATGTCTAATGGCTTAAGTTTATCTCAGGCAAAGAACACAACTTACGTGGGCTCAAGAAGAGAGTCTTTGTGCAACTGAGACAAACAGAGTCAAAAAAAGGGGAGGAGTCGCCATAACTGAGAGAAAAGAAGTAATTTAATATAATTATTGCCCCAGATATCAGATACACCAGAAGCTAGGTCAAACCTGCTGGGAGACTTGTTTTTATTCCCAGATAGTAGGACCAATGACGGTCACTCATGCAGTCTGCGCCTGTCTTTGTTTATTTGCAGAAACTTTAAGAACTGATTTATTTTGGGGAAAAAGTGGTATCTGTTAGACCTGATAAACTGCATGTTGCATAAAAATAATCTAGCTCTAATAAATTCAAGGCATGAATCATTAAATTATTTTCTTGCCGTCATTTCTACCACCAAAATGTGTTATAATTATGATTATTCAATGCTGAACTATAGTCATTAATTTGTTTCGTTCCAGCCTTGAAGACGGCAACTTCTCTGAAAGCTAAACATATTACAGCCATGACTGTAGGCATTGGAAGTGAAGTTCTGGACACAGAACTGGAAGCAGTAGCCAGTTCTCCGGATTATAGTTTTAAGGCTGCAGATTTCCAGGATTTATACTCTATTAAGGATCTGGTCGCCGAACGAATATGTGAAGGTATGTGAAACCTACAAATTTTAGCACTGATCTTTGCAAATGCGGAAGTAGGGCGGAGTACGAAGCGGATCCAGCCTATATCCTGTTTTTAACAGATCCAACTATCCGAATTCTGGGCTCCATAGGGACCGACTCCAATGGTGCATCAGCATCTGCTTATAAAATGACACCGACAATAAACTCTGGGCCAGCATTGATCCTGTGCCGGTACGTAATCTAGTATCCGTTCTGGATTAGTTCATATTTCAAAGTGAACACGGCTGGCATACTGAATTCAAGTATTGGGTTTGGGGGGTTGAGGGGGTGGGGGTTATGTCAGAACCTGTAACAAACTGCGTCACACATCTCTCATGACAGCCTTGACAACAGTCGACATCATGAATTTTGGTTCTGAAAACAGAGTATCGGTAACTTCAACACAAAATATGTTTTATGTTTTTGCTCTCAATTGTTTGAAAGTCTCCGTACACATTTTTGAACACAATATCTAATAGTGCGAACGTTCTGCCAAAAGGATCTGACACACCTCTTTCAAATAAGACATTATTCTCTTCATTTATTTACCATCTAGCATCTATAACAACGATGACTACAACTAGAATCATGTCCACAACTACAACTCCACAATTTACCGCAGGCACATCCGCTGGAACCTGTAAGTAAATAATCTATCTATCTATTTGTCTGTCTGTCTGTCAGTCTGTCTGTCTGTCTGTCGGTCTGTCGGTCTATCTATCTATCTATCTATCTATCTATCTATCTATCTATCTATCTATCTATCTCTTTGTTTATTTGTCTATCTGCCCGTCTGTCTGCTTGTATATGTTTTATTCAGTCCAAAGATCATCATCAATTATTTATTCCTTTATGCGCCTATCCATCCATCCAACATCCATTTATCCAGGTAGCATTTTTTGTAAACTGCCATAATGCAGACTCTGAAAGTTGACATGTTGAGGACTCCGACGTAACTCTAAATTTTATCTTCCTAATTATAATTCAGCACTGAACGTGTGTCCTGTACCTGCCGATATTGTCTTGGTCATCGATTCTTCCAGTAGTATCGGTCTCATCAACTACACGACACAAATTCAGTTTACTGCCGACCTTACACGCAAGTTTGCTCTAGGACCCAACAGTATTCAATTTGGTGCCGTTATCTTCAGTCATTTTGTGGAGAAGCTGTTTGATCTGAAAAGTTTTTCTGATCACCAATCCCTTGAATCCGTGAGTAGAATTTGTCATTTATTTTACAAAAAAAAAGCACAAAATAAATAAATGAATAAATAAATAAATATTGGCAATCAGAGAAATAGACAGAAAGAGAAAGAGAAAGTCTGACAAAATGTAGGACGAACAGACCAATTAAAAGGTAGACCGACATATAGACACAAAAAACAACAAATAGACCGACAGACAGACAGACAACAACCAGACAGACAGACAGACAAACAAACAGACAGACAGACAAACAGACAGACAGATAGATAGATAGATAGATAGATAGATAGATAGATAGATAGATAGATAGATAGCTGGATAGATAGATAGATAGATAGATAGATAGATAGATAGATAGATAGAGATAGATAGATAGATAGATAGATAGATAGATAGATAGATAGATAGATAGATAGATAGATAGATAGATAGATAGATAGATAGATAGGCCTACTTACCAGCGTAGAAATTGAAGTAAATGGAACGGTTGCACGCATTATAATATAGTTATATCTGTCTAAATGCACGACAGGCTCTTTTGTCAGCGCCATACATGAACAGTTCAACCTATACTCATCAAGCGTTCAGATTCATAAACTACGATGGAATGTTTGAAGCTGATGCAGGTGGAAGAGATGATGTACAGGATATAGTGATCCTTGTGACTGATGGCAAGTCCAACCGGGTGTCCAAAAGTGAGTAATACCAAAGTGGTACATATTTAGAGCAATGGCGTTTGATTTGACCTCATGTTACATCTATTCATGGGCTGGTGGCACACTGGGTTAAGTTCACTCTTGTTTGGGTTCTACCTGTAAGGGAGGTCCCAACTAACTACATTGTCCACATCTGACACTAAAACCAGGATGAAACAGATTTAAAGCGGTGCGCCACAAGCTTAAATATTTTGCGTCAACTTAAGTTTATTTATTGAGGCAGGGATCGCTATTTACGTGGGCTCATGAAGATGGATGTGCGACAGAGACAGAGTTAAAAAAAAGAGGAGGGGTGGGAGGTGGCAATCGCCATAACTGAAAGGAAATATGTCATTTAATATATTCCCCTAAATATCGGATATTTCCAACTTAGGGGAAGCCTGCTGCCGAGATATTTTTTATTCCAGGTGGTAGGACCAATGTCGCTCACTCACACAGTCTGCATTTGTCTGCATTTGTTTCCATAAACTTTGTAGAATTGATTTATTTAGGGCAAAGTTAATGTCTGTTAGACCTGATAAACTGAATGTTGCATAAACATAGGCTAGGTCTGTTCAAGGCATGGGAAATTAAACTATTTTCTTACTGTCATTTCTACACCAAAAATGTGTCATAATTGTGACTATGCAGTGCTGAATAAGAATTATCATGTTTCGTTCTAGCCTTGAAGTCGGCAACTGTTCTGAAAGCCAAACATATCAAAATCATGACTGTGGGCATTGGAAGTGAAGTCTTGGACACAGAACTGGAAGCCGTGGCCAGTTCTCCTGATTATATCTTTAAGGCTGCAGATTTCCAGGATTTAGATTCTATTATGGATCTGGTGGCTGAACGAGTATGTGAAGGTTTGTACAATAATAAGAACTTCAGCACTGGTCCTTATACAAATGAGGAGGGAGGAATGGGTTATAGGCGGATCCAGTTTAGATCCGACTTTTTAGGACCGACATTGTTATCCTCGGATCCATAGATATCGGATCCAATGTGTCTCCACGGTGTATCAGTACCTGCTTATTAAATAGCCATGACAAAAGTGCTAGTCCAGCTTTGATCCTCTAAGATACCAGTGCGTGATCCAGTGCCAGTTCCAGTATTAATTCATACTTCAAAACTAAGACGGCTGGTCGCTGAGTGTTACTAAGTGTCCCGAACAATGAAAATATTGTTTTGAAAGTGTTGGGGGGGGGGGGGGGGGGGAGGGAGGGGGCGGGCCTGGAAGTGATGGACGCTACAGATGGACGATCTTATATAATATAACCATCAAATTCAGCATGGTCAGATTACACACAAACAACAGAAAAGAAAGAGAGACATCACTCATTGGTTGTTTTCGACACGGCCTCCGCCATGAATTTGGTATGTAAATATGCGAACTTAGGTTAAAAGCATCTGATACATGATTTTCAAATAAGCCATTATATTATTCATTTATCTACTTTCCAGCATCTGTAACAACGATAACTGCAAATAGAATCATATCCACAACGACTGCTCTACCACCTACCACATCTACATCCCCTGGAAAATGTAAGTAAATAATCTGTCTGTCTGTCTGTCTGTCTGTCTGTCTGTCTGTCTGTCTGTCTGTCTGTCTGTCTGTCTGTCTGTCTGTCTGTCTGTCTGTCTGTCTGTCTGTCTGTCTGTCTGTCTGTCTGTCTGTCTGTCTGTCTGTCTGTCTGTCTGTCTGTCTGTCTGTCTGTCTGTCTGTCTGTCTGTCTGTCTGTCTGTCTGTCTGTCTGTCTGTCTGTCTGTCTGTCTGTCTGTCTGTCTGTCTGTCTGTCTGTCTGTCTGTCTGTCTGTCTGTCTGTCTGTCTGTCTGTCTGTCTGTCTGTCTGTCTGTCTGTCTGTCTGTCTGTCTGTCTGTCTGTCTGTCTGTCTGTCTGTCTGTCTGTCTGTCTGTCTGTCTGTCTGTCTGTCTGTCTGTCTGTCTGTCTGTCTGTCTGTCTGTCTGTCTGTCTGTCTGTCTGTCTGTCTGTCTGTCTGTCTGTCTGTCTGTCTGTCTGTCTGTCTGTCTGTCTGTCTGTCTGTCTGTCTGTCTGTCTGTCTGTCTGTCTGTCTGTCTGTCTGTCTGTCTGTCTGTCTGTCTGTCTGTCTGTCTGTCTGTCTGTCTGTCTGTCTGTCTGTCTGTCTGTCTGTCTGTCTGTCTGTCTGTCTGTCTGTCTGTCTGTCTGTCTGTCTGTCTGTCTGTCTGTCTGTCTGTCTATCTATCTATCTATCTATCTATCCATCAATCTACCTATCTATCAGTCTGCCTGTCATTCTGCCTGCCCACACTTTGATCCAGTCCTAACATAATGGCCAGTTATCTATTCCTTTATGCACCTATCCATCCACCAATCATCCACCATCCACTGCTCCAGGTGGCAGATGACTATAAAATATGTTGAGGACAAAGAATCTGATGATTTTCAGGTAACTCTAAATTTTATCTTCATAATTATTCAGCACTGAACGTGTGTCCTGTACCTGCCGATATTGTCTTGGTCATCGATTCCTCCAGTAGTATTGGACTCGCCAACTACAGGATACAACTTCAGTTTACTGCCGACCTCACACGCAAGTTTGCTCTAGAACCCAACAGTACTCAGTTTGGTGCCGTTATCTTCAGTCATTTTGTGGAGAAACTGTTTGATCTGAAAAGTTTTTCTGACCACCAATCCCTTGAATCCGTGAGTAACATTTGTCATTTATTCTAGTACAAAACGTAAAGACAAAGAAAAATAAATAAGTAAATAAATATTGGCAATCAGAGACATAGACAGATATCAGAAAACAGTCAGAAGGATAAAAAGTTGGACGGGCAGACAAACAATAGGGTAGACGGACAGGTGGACAAACAAACAAAGGGATAGATAGATAGGTAGATAGATAGATAGCCCGACAGACACACAGACAGACAGACATGCAGATAGATAGATAGATAGATAGATAGATAGATAGATAGATAGATAGATAGATAGATAGATAGATAGATAGATAGATAGATAGATAGATAGATAGATAGATAGATAGATAGATACATACATAGATAGATAGATAGATACATAGATAGATAGATAGATACATAGATAGATAGATAGATAGATAGGCCTGCTTACCGGTGTAAAAAAAATGAAGTAAATCGAAAAATTGCATGCATTATAATATAATAATTATAATATTATGTTATATCTGGTTTCATGCACGACAGGCTCTTTTGTCAGCGCCATACATGAACAGTTCAACCTATACTCATCAAGCCTTTAGGTTCATAAACTACGATGGAATGTTTGAAGCTGATGGAGGTGGAAGAGATGATGTACCGGATATAGTGATCCTTGTGACTGATGGCAAGTCTAACCGGGTGTCCAAAAGTGAGTTTCACCAAAGTGCTACATTATAGCAGTGATTTAAATTTCACCTCTCTTACATCTGCCCTTTAAGTTGGTCGCTCACTGAGTTAAGTTCAGTCTTGTTTCGGTCCCAGCAGTGTGGGAGGTCCCAGGTCACTCCATTGCCCACATCTGACACTAAAGTCAGCGCCAGACAGATCTGACGCGTGGTGCCACCAGCTTAAACATTTGGCGGCAATTTAAGTTCACTTCAGGCGAGGAAAGCAGCTTGAGTGTGTTCACGAAGAGAGCGTACATGTGCGACAGAGATAAACACAGGTTAAACAAAAAAAACAAAAACAGGCGTCATCGCCTTAACTGAACAAAAATTAGAAATTTGATATTTTGCCCTAGATCTCAGTTATTTTTAATTTAGGCGAAACCTGCTGCCAGACTTCTTTTCATTCAGAGGTGGTGGGATCAAAATATTTTACTCACACAGTTTGCCTTTGACATCATTTGTTTGAGTATACATTTGTTTGAAAAAGCTTTTTAGGGATGGTTTATATAGGCAAAAGTCGTGCATAAATATAGGCTAGCTATATCCAAGGCATGCATTATTAAAATATTTTCATGAAGTCGTATCTACTTTCAAAATGTGTTATAATATAATTATAACAATGCAATGCTGACCTGTAATTATTTTATGTTTCGTTCTAGCCTTGAAGTCGGCAACTGTTCTGAAAGCCAAACATATCAAAATCATGGCTGTGGGCATTGGAAGTGAAGTCTTGGACACAGAACTGGAAGCCGTGGCCAGTTCTCCGGATTATATCTTTAAGGCTGCAGATTTCCAGGATTTAGATTCTATTGTGGATCTGGTGGCTGAACGAGTATGTGAAGGTATGTGCGACCCACAAACCTCAGTACTCGTCCTTACAAATGGGAAAGTAGGGGTGGGTACTAGGCCGATCCAGCCCAGATCAGGTTTTTACAGATCCCAATATCCGAATGCTTGGATCCATAGAAACCGGATCCAATGTGACTCATTGGTGTATCAGTGCCTCGTTATTAAATAGCCCCGACAAGCACTGATCGAGCATTGATCCTATATGGTACCTGTAAGTGATCCAGTTTTGGCCCAGGGATTGGCTTCGTACTCCAAAGAGAAGACAGCTGGTGGCTGGCCGCTGGCCTCTTGCTGAGTGCCTCGCACACTGAAACACTTTTTTAAAAGTCATTGAGGTTGGGGGGGGGGGGGGGGAGTTATCGGGGGGGGGGGGGGGGTTAGTGGCAGATCCTGGAAGCGATTTTGAAACCATTACAGATATTTTGAAACCATTACAAATATTTTGAAACCATTACAGATAGACGATGTTATCTAATATAACCATCACATTTAACATAATCAAATTAGACGAAAACAATAGCAAATGGAGTGAAATATCACCCATTGGTTGTTTTCAAAACGGCCGCCATCATGAATTTGGGTTCTGAGAAGAGCCGTACCTTCAACATAAATATTATGTTTTACGTTTTTACACCAAATTGTTTGAAAGTATTCACACACATTTTTCAACACAATACCTAACTATGCGAACTTAGGCTAAACGTATCTGATCCTCTTCAAACAAGCAATATATTATTCACTTATCTACTTTCCAGCATCTGAAACAACGATGACTACAAATAGAATCATGTCCACAACGACAACTCCACCACCCATCACTACATCCGCTGGAACCTGTAAGTAAATAATCTGTCTGTCTGTCCCAACACCCTCGTCAGTTATGTATTTCTTTATGCATCTATCCATCCATCACTCATCCATCATCCACTACTGAAGACGGCAATATTTTATATTTTCATTACCGCAGACTACAAAAACGGAGACTACAGAATTTGATTTAATATGTTGAGGACAAAGAATCTGATGATTTTGAGCTAACTCAAAATTTTATCTTTATAATTATTCAGCACTGAATGACGTCGTGTGTCCTGTTCCTGCCGATATTGTCTTGGTCATCGATTCCTCCAGTAGTATCGGTCTCACCAACTACACGACACAACTTCAGTTTACAGCCGACCTCACACGGAAGTTTGCTCTAGGACCCAACAGTGCTCACTTTGGTGCTGTTATCTTCAGTCATTTTATGGAGAAACTGTTCGATCTGAAAAGTTTTTCTGATCACCAATCCCTTGAATCCGTGAGTAGAATTTGTCATTTATTCTAGAAAAGACATAGGTAGATAAATAATTAAAATAATAAAAAGATACATAAGTAAATGAATATTGGCCAACAGACAAACAGAGATACAGACAGAAGGAGATACAGACGGGCCGACGGGCAAACATATAATTATATAGACAGACGGTCGAAGAAACAAGCAAAGTAGATTGATAGATAGATAGATAGATAGATAGGTAGACAGATAGATAGATAGATAGATATATAGATAGATAGATAGGTAGATAGATAGATAGATAGGTAGATAGATAGATAGATAGATAGATAGATAGATAGATAGATAGATAGATAGATAGATAGATAGATAGATAGGTAGACAGATAGATAGATAGATAGGCCTTCTTCCAGGTTTAAAAATGAAATAAATCAAGAAGTTGCACACCTAATGAATATAATGTTATATCTGTCTCTGTGCCGGACAGGCTCTTCTATCAGCTCAATACATGAACAGTTCAACCTATACTCATCAAGCGTTCAGATTCATAAACTACGATGGAATGTTTGAAGCTGATGCAGGTGGAAGAGATGATGTACAGGATATTGTGATCCTTGTGACTGATGGCAAATCGAATCGGCCATCCAAAAGTGAGTAATTGGTAAAAGAAGAACATCCAAAGAAGAGCCTGGCAACGAAAAAAAAAACCAACAGTTTTTGACTTACACCGAGAGTCATGAACTCGATGTGGCCGGTGTTCTAGAAGATGCCAGGAAGTTAAAGGCCGAAACATCTAATGAAAGAATCCACTCTTCCTCTGAAGATCGTCATCTGCCTTCGCTCCACCTGAGGAGCTTCTTACCACTTAAACACATTTTTCTTGCATTACCGAAGTGAGAATTGTCCATTCGGTGACAGTAACTATGGTAATTCACTTGGGAGCAAATAGGATGTATGCTTGCCATTAACCTTTGTATGTGAAAAAAGAAAGCATGAAAGAGGGGAAAAATAGAGACTGAGTATGAAAGTACTAACTATAGATTAAAAGGGTTAGTGGAAAAATACGCATCACTTCTCTGAGCTAAAATTGCCTGTCGTCAAAATAAACTCTGAGCTTGTAGGATCACAGGGATAATATTGTGCACATTGTGTTTTTTTACCAGCCTTGAAGAGTTGATTTCTTCATTGCAATGGCAGCAGCTCTACCAAAGCTGTACTGTTAGATAAGACGGGGCAGCGTCTTCTACGCGCCTGCAAAATAGTCGTGCATGACAAGAGTACGCCAGTCGGACGCCTGGCCCTTGATGTGCTGCATGAAAAGAGTGCTAGGTATAATGAAATTAATAATACCATTTTGTTAAAGTGATACCACAACTGGAAATAAAAATGGCCAGATGTTTCCTATAGCACTTATTTAGAAAGTAAGCTACGTGCATTAAGGCCTAATGTGACAGCTGAAAAGTAAATACAACTCAGTATTTTGTTTATTCGGCTTCGTAAGAAACGCCATTGTTTAAGCATCCCGCGCTTGGTGGCGTGCGCCGAGTCCGTGAACGCAAAACGCCTAAGCTATTTCATCTTATTGTATTTAGTATCTTTGATCACTCTAAGATCTGGTAATTCGTATGTAGCATGACAACGCCATTTCGATTTTTGCATGCCGCTAATATTGTATCGTTGCTGATATTCTGTGGACCTGCATGATATAATCAACGTAATTATGCGACAATGTGTTCCGTTTCAGCCTTGAAGACGGCAAGTGTCCTAAAAGCCAAGAATATCAAACTCATGACTGTGGGCATTGGAAGTGACATACTGGATGAGGAACTGGAGGCGGTGGCTAGTTCTCCGGATTATGTCTTCAAAACTACAGATTTCCAGGCTTTAGATTCTATAAAAAATCAGGTGGCCCAGAGAGTATGTGAAGGTAAGTATAAACTACAGCAATGATCCCTATTACCTGAAATAGGGAACATTTGTGTATCATGGAAGGGCTACAGATAACACACCACCGGTAAAGTTCAATGACCACTGAAATATAATTTTGAAGTATTATTAAATTGCTCCAAGCCTGAACCTGACCCAGTGTATACTGAAAAAATACAAAGGGATTTGGATGGTTGTCATAAAGAGAGATTAGGGTGCTGTCCTGGGCATTTTGTTGCCCAAGACCATTTTGAGGGGTCGGGGGATCTGAAAGATAGGAAATCTTCTTGATATAATAGCCCTTCCATTCCTCCTTTCCAGTATTGTTTTTCTTTCATGATTTTATTGTCATGTTTGTTACCTGATGTTAAAATTACCTAAATGTTAAATCCACAAGCTCAATGCAATGATTCCTCTGAAAGTGTGGCGTTTGAGAAATTTCCTGACCGTTTCGTCTCACTTAACAAAAAGATGTATCTGTATTGCAAGACTCTCATATTTGCATTTATTCGGCCAAAACACAGTTTTTTTTAGAATGTTATTTTCTTTTTTCATTCATCATTTTCCAGGATCTGTAATAACGCTGGCATCAACAACTTCAAGAAAAAGTACATCTGAGAACCCACTGTCAACCACAACAACAACTTCACCATCAACCACAACTACAATCTCAACATCAACCACAACAACAACTCGACGGTCAACTATAACGAAAACTCCACCATCAGCCACAACTACAATCTCACCATCGACCACAATTACAACTCCACTATCAACCGCAACAACAGATTCACCATCAAGTACAACAACAAATCCACCATCAACCACAACTGCACTTCAACCATCAACCACAACTGCACTGCCAACATCAACCACAACTACACTGCCAACATCAACCACAAGTACAATGCCAACAACATCAACCACAACTACAACTCCACCATCAACCAAAACTGAACCATCAGTCACAACTACAATTCAACCATCAACCACAACTACAACTCCACCATCAGCCAAAACTGAACCATCAGTCACAACTACAATTCAACCATCAACCACAACTACAATCCAACCATCAACCACAGCTACAGTCTCAACATCAACCACAACAACAACTCGACGGTCAACTACAACGACAACTCCACCATCAACCACAACTACAATCTCACCATCGACCACAACTACAACTCCACTATCAACCGCAAATACAGATTCACCATCAAGTACAACAACAAATCCACCATCAACAACAACTACACTTCAACCATCAACCACAACTACACGGCAAACATCATCCACAACTACACTGCCAACAACATCAACCACAACTACAACTCCACCATCAACCACAACTGAACCATCAGTCACAACTACAATTCAACCATCAACCACAACTACAACCCAACCATCTACCACAGCTAAAAGCCAACCATCAACCACAACTACAAAGCCATCGTCAGCCACAACAACAACTTCACCATCACCTACAATTTCACCCTCAACCACAACTACAGCTCCACCGCCATCCTCAACTACTACTGCATCATCAACCACAGCCACAGCTCCACCGTCATCCTCAACTACTACTACTACACCATCAATCACAGCTACAATTCCACCATCAACCACAACGACAACTCCGCAGACAACCACAACCACAATACCCCCCAAAACCACAAATATAAATTCGGTGTTGACAACAGCTAAACCATCAACTACTACTACAATCACTGGAGGCCGTAAGTATACGTTTCGTATCTATCTAGGTGCTCGCAATCTGTCTGTCTCTCTGTTCACGTATCTATCTATCTATCTATCCATCCATCCATCCATCCACCCACCCACCCACCCATCCATCCATCCATCTATCTATCCACAACATTATCGTAAATTATCGAGTTTTCTGTCCAATTTTCCATCTCTCATGTCTTGACATGTCATAACATGGCCTATAAAAGTTGATAAATTTAGCAAAAAAGAAGATGATGATTTTCAGTGACTCTTTTTTTTTTGTTTTAAATTCAGAACTGCATGTGTGTGCTGTGTCTGCCGATATTGTCTTTGTCATCGATTCCTCCAGTAGTATTGGTCTCAGCGACTACATAGCACAACTACAGTTTACTGCCGACCTTACACACAAGTTTGCTGTAGGACCACACAGAACTCGCTTTGGTGCCATCATCTTTAGCCATTTTGTTGAGAAACTGTTCGATCTGAAGGATTTCTCTGATCATCAAGCTCTCGAAACGGTGAGTAAACAGACACACACTGACAGACAGGCCGATTGATGATCTGTTCTAGGAAAGGGGGACAGACAAACAGTTAGACGGATAGACAAACAGACAGACAGACAGACAGATAGATAGATAGATAGACAGACAGATAAATAGATAGATAGATAGATAATAGATAGGTAGATAGATAGATAGATAGATAGATAGATAGATAGATAGATAGATAGATAGATAGATAGATAGATAGATAGATAGATAGATAGATAGATAGATAGATAGATAGATAGATAGATAGATAGATAGATAGATAGATAGATAGATAGATAGATAGATAGATAGATAGATAGATAGATAGATAGATAGATAGATAGATAGATAGATAGATAGATAGATAGATAGATAGATAGATAGATAGATAGATAGATAGATAGATAGATAGATAGATAGATAGATAGATAGATAGATAGATAGATAGATAGATAGATAGATAGATAGATAGATAGATAGATAGATAGATAGATAGATAGATAGATAGATAGATAGATAGATAGATAGATAGATAGATAGATAGATAGATAGATAGATAGATAGATAGATAGATATGATAGATAGATATGATATATGATACTATGTCCGCCTTCACTCACTGCAGGCTCTTCTGTCAGCTCAATACATGAACAGTTCCACCTATACTCACAAGGCGTTTAGATTCGTAAACTACGATGGAATGTTTGAAGCATATGCAGGAGGAAGAGATGATGTACAGGAT
Organism: Onchidella celtica; assembly: GCA_963931925.1. Classification (NCBI taxonomy): domain Eukaryota; kingdom Metazoa; phylum Mollusca; class Gastropoda; order Systellommatophora; family Onchidiidae; genus Onchidella; species Onchidella celtica. Next base: position 28,771,670 of record OZ007570.1, read on the forward strand.
ATTGTGATCCTGGTGACTGATGGCAAGTCTAACCGGGCGTCCAAAAGTGAGTAGTTAGGAGAATAAGAACACTAAACCTTTTTTTTTTCTACCAGACAATAGCCAATTTTTCAAATGGTAGGAGAGAAAAGAAATGACTTCCAGACCGAAAGGATTCAGTTTAAAAAGACAAGTTATCGTAGATGCCGAGATGTGTGGTTTCATTCACAAAATTCAGCAAGTCATAGATAGGCTGGACAGAACACAGTATGCAGTATAGTAGTGCATACCGGGAGTTTTTCAGGAAGTGATGGAATCACGGGCTCATTCTTTAACAAACAACAACAACAACAACAAAAAACCCAGGGGCAAAATCAGCGACACAAAGAAAACTTAAAATAAGAAAAAAACCTTCTCCATCGTTTGAAATTTCCACTGGAAGCAAGAAAGGAAACAAACTTCCGCGGATCAAAATTAAGGCACCTTCAACATTTCATGACAATCCGAGCCCCACGAGCGGTGGTGATCTTGTTAAAAGTTGGTCGAGTTTTTTATTTTATTTTTTAGCATACGTTATCGCAATGAGAACTGTCTTATGGCAGTCAAAGTCAATTTTTAACACAAAACACACAAATAAACCAAGGCAGCTCGAGAGTTCTAACGCTATAAATTAAAAAGAGAGGAGGGCAAACAGGCATCACTTCGTCCAATCAGAAATGCCCTGTTGACACGATCAAGTCAAGTCTGTGCTGGTAGGATCGCCATAGTAATAGTGTTTTGCGGTCAGTGTATCTTTACCAGTCTAGAAAAACTGATTTGTCTAGTGCAATAGCTGTTAGGTTCTACTGGGATCTGGCAACTTACGGACAGCACGAAGACACAGTCTCGACGTTTGCTTAGATCTGCATACAAGGTGCCACGAAATGTTTACACACTCTGAATATTTATCAATACAGTGACAATAAAGAGACATCCAAGATTTACAATTCAAATTAAATAGAACAGATATGTAATTAATTGAGTTATATCGCAAGTGTTCAAACTGACGGTCGTTCTGGGCCAGACACTGATGACAACACAGTTCAGCAGAGTAAGCGGTTCATTGCTATTACATGTACATGTATATTTTTTGAGACAACCCTTATTGTTGCTGATATTTAGTAAGCCTAGATCTTTTATCAACATAATTATGCAACAAAACATTATGATTATATCCCGTAACAGCCTTGAAAACAGCAACTGCCCAAAAAGTCAGGGATATAACAATTGTGACTGTAGGCATTGGAAGTGAAGTATTGGACCAAGAACTGGAAACAGTGGCCAGTTCTCCTGACTATGCCTTTAAAGCCACAAATTTCCAGGCTTTAGATTCTATCAAAGACCTGGTGGCTCAACAAGTATGTGAAGGTAAGTATGGACTGCAGCAATACTACTAGCTTATTACTTGAGAGAGGAAGCTATCTACTTTATCAAATTTTGATGGAGTCACAGTCCTTGCAGGATACTCTACTGATTAAGGTCACAGGGTAGGACAGCACATGTTGCCCACCATGGACCTGTGGTTCAGAATTAAATGCATTACTTTGATTCAATGCTGAACTTGGCTCAAATGAAATCCAGGAATTTGAGCGGAATTGGATGATGTGAAAGAAAGAGACTAAAGTACTGTCCTGGTAATTTGATGACAGGGGTGGCCAAACCCCGGCTCGGGAGCCATATGTGGCTCTTTGACCTTCAATATGTGGCTAACGGCATTCTTTTTGGCAGTCTAATGTATTTACTGAAATGCACATTTGCATGTTTTTCGTAGATGTTTCCGTAGTTCATTATCGTATTTAATACTTTCAGTATAGTTAAAACAATCCTCAGTCAAAAGTTTGAAAATATTTGGTATATATATAATTATGTTCTTGTGTCTGCTGAAACTAACACAAATTAACAGTTTAAAAAACTGCATACATGAATATTATTGTTGTATACATGTATTTCTTAATATTTATATACAGTTAATGCAGCTATATGTGTATGTACCAATAAAAAGGTGTGTAACTTGTTCATATCCTGTGGCCTTCGAACATTATTATGAAGTTTATTGTTTGTGGCTCTTTCATTAAACAAATTTGGCCACCCCTGCTATATTAAATGGTTGCTTAACCATTTTATTAGTGGTGCGGGCACAGGGAGAAAGGACACATATGGGAAAATATTACTCGGCCATCACCTTGTTTACGGCCTTACGGAATTCATCAATCTCTGCCTCTAATTCAGTTAAAAAAAATTACATTTGCCTGTCAGATTGCAGAATACATTCTTTCCATGCAACAATTCCGGCACCCTCAACCCCTTTCTACACCCCAATGTTATTCTATTATACACTTGAGTTAATAAATTGTTACTTAACATGAATAGTAGTTTTTACAGTTAGGAAAAGTGTGATGTGTGGGAAAGTTACTAGTGACTACAGTTTAACGAAAAAAGCAATTCCCTTATTGCAGGACAGCCAGAACTGTATTCATTCATCCACAAAGTGTCCAGGACAGCTGTCTCAGGAAATAATGTCCCTCTTATTGCATCTTTTTTTCCCCCAGCATCTGTAACAACTACCAGAATAAAAACGTTGACGACCTTAACCACAACTACAACTCCACCATCAACCACAACTACAACTCCACCATCAACCACCACTACAACTCCACAATCAACCATCACTATAACTTCACTATCAACCACAACTGCAACTCCACCATCAACCATAACTACAACTTCACCATCAACCACAATAAAAACACAATCAACCACAACTACAACTTCACAATCAACCATAACAGCAACTTCACCATCAACCACAACTACACAATCAACCATAACTACAACTTCACCATCAACCACAACTCCAACTCCACCATCAACCATAACTACAACTTCACCATCAACCACAACAAAAACACCATCAATTACAATTGAAACCAGACCATCAACCACAACTACAACTCCACCATCAATCATAGCCACAACTTCACCATCAACCACAACTACAACCCCAGCAACCACAACAACCACACAATCAACTACAACTAATACTCCACCATCAACCACAATTACAACTCCGCCATCAACTATAACTACAACTCTGCCACCAACCACAACTATAACACTATCATCAACCACAACTACAATACCACCATCAACCACAGCAACAAAAACAACACCAACCACAACTACAACAACATCATCACCCACAACAACAACAACACTATCAACCACAACTACCACAACATCACCAGCCACAACCAAAACAACAATACCGTCAACCAAATCTCCAACACCACCATCAACCACGATTACAACCACTGGAAGCCGTAAGTACACATTATAGCTATCAGTGAAGGAGCTTACAACTATCAATCTATCTATCTATCTATCTATCTATCTATCTATCTATCTATCTATCTATCTATCTATCTATCTATCTATCTATCTATCTATCTATCTATCTATCTATCTATCTATCTATCTATCTATCTATCTATCTATCTATCTATAGATGTCTATCTATCTATCTATCTATCTATCTATCTATCTATCTATCTATCTATCTATCTATCTATCTATCTATCTATCTATCTATCTATCTATTTATTTATCTACCTATCTATTCATCCATCCATCCATCCATCCAGCCATCCTTCTATCCATCCATCCATCCATCCTTCTATCCATCCATCCATCCATCCATCCATCATCCATCCACCTATCCATCCATCCATCCATCCACCCACCCATCCGTCCATCCACCCATCCATCCATCCATCCATCCATCCATCCATCCATCCACCCACCCGTCCGTCCATCCATCCATCCATCCATCCATCCATCCATCCATCCAATCCATCCATCCATCCATCCATCCATCCATCCATCCATCCATCCATCCATCCATCCATCCATCCATCCATCCATCCACCCATCCATCCATCCATCTATCTATCTATCCAGCTATCCATCTATCTATCTATCTATCTATCTATCTATCTATCTGTCTATCTGTCTATCTGTCTATCTGTCTATCTATCTATCTATCTATCTATCTATCTATCTATCTATCTATCTATCTATCTATCTATCTATCTATCTATCTATGCTTCTGGGTCTGTCTGTTTGCCTGTGTCTCCATCCATCTCTCTTGTCCTAACAGTATAGTTGATTGTTACATTTTATTGCATTATCATTCAGTGAAGTTTTTGGACAAGCTATCACTTTTTCAAGTAGAGAAATATAGAACTATTGATAATTCGCCTTATCTGAACCTTGTCTCGTTTGCAATGAAGAAGTGAGTACCCTCGGTGATCTGAAGAACTTCCAATTGAAGAACTGGGTAAGTCAAATTTTGCAACAGTAGTGGCCCCTTACAGATAGCCTTCAAAATTAGTGTATGACACAGTGTAAATGTTCATTTAGAACTTGTTTTGGATAAAGACGGGGCATATCAAGTTTTAACTGAACACTTACACCGCGTCTCCCACCAAGTTTGGATGACAATCTGAAAGGGCCCATAACTCTCGTCAAATTTCACTTATCCAGTTTTGGAAAAAACGCTCTTTAATTATGACAATGCACATTACGCAGGGTGGAAATTGTGGGTGCGGGTTAACTATGGAATGGGACTTTCTGAGGAAGTGTATTAATACTTAAGTCATAGATTGCTGGTACTATTTTGTCAGAATGTGTTGCTGACGTCGACCAAGGATGTCAAAGTTTACCTAACGGCGACTACCCAGCCTGCCATCCCCAGTGTCAAAAGGGCATCTATTTCACCTGTTCAAATGGGTACCTGTACATAAGGTATTGTGATCATTATTCTCATTACTGTATTATATACATATATCATTTTCATAACCAACATTGTGTTTACGTGTCTCTTTGACAATGTCTTTACAATGACTGAATTCACGGTAACCGGCATAACAGCATAACTATCATTTTTAGACAACTTCATTGTCATCACTGTTAACGAAGACCACAATTTTCATTACGCTACTCGCTAATCTCAAGATGTTTTAAGATGTCCGGTTTAGATAATTTAGTGTTATTTGGAACAAACTCTTAAAAAAAAAACACACAGAAAAAATATTGGGGATCACAGCAGCACTTGGCATAAATTTAAGTTTAGCCTGAAGAAGGTCCTTAGTGACCGAACACTGGTGTGGTTATTTCATTTTCACGGTTTTGGGAGGCAGTTCTCGCCTTTGTTTTCACCGTGTAGTTTTACGAAATGCAACTTTTTCCCCTTTTCTTCTTACCACATTTTGATGTCGTGAGTAACAACACACAGACAGACACACACACACACACAAATAATTAAATAAATAAATAAATAAAATAAAATAAAATTTTAAAAAAGCTGGTGCAAGAACTATTTTTAAATGGTATTAGCTTATCTATTTCTTTTCTTCTATGACTGACACAGGGACTGTCCTGTGGGATGGTACCAGGCTGAGGATGGAACATTGTTCGCTGACCAGCTGGTCTATGATCCTGAGATGAAAAGATGTGAGATGAGGACAAGCTTCTGTCCTCGCCCACTTGATGAACATCCTCTGTGGTAGACGGTTTCAAGGGGAATGTTACTGCAGTTCAAACTATTCTGTTGTGTTACGGACAAAAAGTATACGCCATACTAAATCAAATACATTTTAAACATCGATTTATAGAATGAAAGGTGTTTATCTGGCTTACACGATTGTACTACTGAAGGCCTGTTTACACTAGTGGGTTTTAGGAATAGAACAATAGGAATCGGGGCCAGTGAGGGAAAACTTTCTGGTTTTCTGTTTTTCCGGTTCCCGGTTTCCCCCTCCAAACCCTATTTGCCCACACCATAAATTTATGTAATAGACAAGAGAGAGCACTCCGCTGCGCCATTCTTCCTTCCACTAAGGCCCCGCGCGCACTATGTTAAAATTAACCACCCGTTCAATGCAAGCAATCTTTCGCATGGCGTGCAGCACGGTAAACTCTTTGCCAAGCAAGCAAAAATCTGCGTTTGCACGCCGTGCAGCAGGCAATGCGGGATAGTGCGCGCGGCCCCTAAATGATGGCGACAATTTGCGTGGCCACCTAAGCTGTCCCATTCCAGACGAAAGGAGGGCAAACGATTATTAATCACAGCCCACACCGATAGTACACAACAAGTGGGCACCATTTTTCAAACTTTTTTGTTGTTGAAACCTTGCCCTACTTTTGTCTCGCCTCGAGGCACAGTGACTTGACGTACTTCGTGCCCTGGTCGATCTATAGAGCACTGTGGGCTACACTGGTCAGTTTTCGGAATGAAAAGAGATGCGCATTGTTTGTTTTGACTATGGGACTGTGATGGCCGCTGGTTGCTCACCAGTAGAGTGAAGGAGTTGTTCGGTTCAGCTTTTCAATGTGTGAATATGAAATTAATTCAAGGCTTTTATCACTTGCTAAAATTTCAAGGGTTTTAGTTCTCGGTTGCTATGGACGCGGTCAGATTTCATTCCGATTTCGGAAAAATGTAAACGCAACATACTTTCCGCAAAATTTGGGTACTAAAACCAAATTCCTAAAGTTCCCAGTGTAGACAGGCCCTTAATGGTTTCTTTTCGTCCTTCACAGAATGGAAATTGAGCGAAGAATAAAAGGGCTCATCGCAAATGTTTTTTGCTTCTTTTGCCTTTCTTTTAAAAAATGTACTTGGCATGTTCCTTCTGCTTCCATGAGGCGGCAATAATAATTATGTATCATTATGCACTTGCTGTTGAGAAAATAGTATAAGGACCACAGCTGCAAGGTTTGGAGCAAAATCAAAATGTGGCCTAAAGTTTAAAAAAAAAAATGTATTGCAAAGCCTTGCATAGTAGGTTGTATTTTGTATTGTAGTCCGTTCACCGAGGCATAATCGCAGAAAACAGCTCGTAGCGTTGCAACCGTCGATGATATTTGAATGTAATTTGGCGTGAAGTCTTAGATTTGTGATGACCCTAACCCAGATTTTTTGCCCCCGAATTATTCAAGTAGTTTTCGAGTTTGTTTATTTGCGGTATATAAATAAAGAGAGCACGGACAAGGATAAACATTTAGGTGCTTTACTGTAATAATTTAACACATGGTTTTGAGTCCCACTAAAATGTGGTACAGCACGTGATTAAGGTGAGTTAAAAAAAAACTCTCGTGATTGTTCACTGGTAGGCCAACACAGAGTCAGAGGCGTTGTCAGAGATCTTTCAATTTCAGAATTCCTTTCATCGTGGATTTAAACATCAAAATCAATACGATGCGGAACATTGGAGAACAAGACCTTCAAACTGTCAGACATCCAAAATCTAAGGCATGCAGCATTGAAAACAGTCGATGCAGAATTTTTCACCAAGTGAAAGGACCTTGTATCGCGGTTGGAGGAAGAATACTGGCAAAACGAGGGCCTTCATTTTATTCAACCGAATATCGTTATCAATCCAATGGAGACATCCCACTCAGATAGCGACTGAGATGATAAAACATTAAAAAAAACATCGAAAAGTGCTTGCCTGTTTTGAAATAAAACAATAAAAACAACAACAACAAAACAACTTTTTAGGGCTAACCTTTCTATTGGGCCTATGGTTGTCCCAAATCCGCAGCCTGATCATTGCACCCACAAGGCCATGCTCTTGCAATGACAGGGACTCAGAGGGGAAAGGGTGGTCATATCTCAATATGTATATTTTTCACAACTTAATACAGACTGGAAAGCTTAGCTACTTTACAAACTTTACCTTTCTTGGAATGTTACCGTTTAGCATAACTAGAAGGCTGTTTTCAATTGATAAGTAATGAATCTGTAGTAGCTTTATCTTACAGGAAAGGAACAAACCTCAAGTCCGTAACGTGATGCTACGCCACTGCAATTCACCACAGATTGTTACTATATTTAGGAATTTACATCAACTACAGGGAAACGAGAAGTGACAGATCATGTTGGAACACACGTATACTGTAAACATCTTTAAGTTTGGGGCCTATTCAATTGAAAACAAAGAAAAGATCAAAGGAATTCGCCGCTTTGAAAGAACGGTGCTGTGCAGAGACTTCAAATTCAAGATTTGTAGGGTCATGATAAATGTAACACTGCATGCAAAAATTCAGGACGCTGTATTTCCTAATAGCTGAGAAAATCCAACTAAACCGTGATCACGCCTCGGTGAATGGACTATAATATATATATATATTTTTTTTTTTGCATGGTTAAGGTCTCTCAATCGAAAGCTTTGTCTTTCTTTTTCCTTAGTGTTCGTCTGTATCGTTGTTGTATTATTTCTGACGCGAAGCTTCGGAATAATACAGCTTTTTATTTTTGTCACAGTTTGAACTTGCTTTTGAGGTAGACGTTCACGTTCCAAGGCTCTATTTCTTCCTCCTCCGTCAGCCAGTTTAATTTTCAAAAACCTTACAGCATCGACCGAAGTACACTAATGGAACAACCCGAACATACAAAGCAACCAAGGTTTAGCTGAATGTTATTAGAACTTTTATGCACTATCTGAATTAAGAAAAATAAACGTTACTTTGTATTTCACGAAAAAGATAAATACAAGCTACCCGGTATTTCACGATAGGGAAATGGAACCTAAGCTTACTTTGTAATTGTATTCCACAAGAAGTTTTTATTAAAAAAAAGCTTCTCTGCATTTCACGACAAGATTAAAGAAAGCCACTTTGTATTTTACGATAAGATTAATAAACGCTAATTTTTATTTCACTATAAAAAAGACAAAATTAATGTATTTCACAATAAGAAAAATACAATCTAATATTTACTTCAGGATATGGAAAATAAAAGCTGCTTTGTGTTTATAATAAGAAGAATAAAACTACTTTGTATATTTCTCGACGTGAAAGATGAAAGCTTCTGTATATTTCATAATAAGAAAAAGAAAAGCTACTTTATATATTTCATAATGAGAAAAAAGAAAAGCTAAATTGTATATTTAACGATACGAAAAATAAAAGCTACATTGTTGTAGACAAGACATAATAAATGGTGTTTTGGATTTCACGACACGTGTAGTGCACAGTGTTTAACGGCCAAGTTATCTCTAAAGAATGTAGTATTTCCTAGAAATCCCGCCCCCATTCCCCCTCCCCATTTTTAACTCTCCCCCCCCCCCCCTTTTCGCCCCTCCCAACCAGGTTAAGAACCACTCAACTAGACTTTCATGTTATGATTTTGAATGAATCTCATACTACGTCCTGTACTTAAGGTACTTCACTGCCTATGGGTTATCAGTATTCCTATCCTGAGTTTTGACGAGGTTCAATTCACTTGTCTAGGTTCTTCAGATTGTATGTTTCTGTATTATTATGAAATGCAATCGGATGAAATAAATTTGTTTTATGATCAACTTCCCATTGCCTGATGTTTAAATTATTTTCAATGAATATGTGCACGACTGCGTAGAAAATTTTTGTATGTATCTATTGTTATAATTTGGTACCCTAACTTGATGACTATGTTCTCAATTAGTGGGATAAAAGGCTGAACATACAGCCAGGTTCTCGCGAATGAAAAAGTAATGGAATAAGCTAGATTTTCACGGAGCTAGGTTTTGGATAATTCTCCTGAAAAGTAATTAGATAGAAAACAACAAACTGTCAGGTTATGGACATGGACAATTTTTGCAAAAGAATCCGATTCTCTACTAAGCACCATGATCTATAAATAGCTCAATGGCGTTGCAAATAATTTTCCCGTTCATAGAATGGGTAACCACACTTGTAGATTAGTAAAAAGGACAGGTCAACAGTTCCCTGTCCACGGAGATAGGCAGAAACACAGATGGGATATATATCTAGACAGCTAGATATACACATTAGAAAAGGTATCCGGCGTTGCCCGGGATAAACCTGCTTCTTCCCGCCTTCAACCCAAGCCCATTCTGTCTCTCTCCTCCCCCGCCTCTCTGATCTTCCCTCCCCCCCGTCTGCCTCCCCTCTCCCTCCCTCCCTCCCATGTCTCTCATCCTTCATCGCCCACCCCCTTCCTACCTCCTCCTGTCTCTTTGCCTCCCTCTGCGCTCTCTTTCCTCCACTCACCCCATCCTCTCTCTCTCTATCGATGGTAGTTTCTCTTAAACCAGATCATACTATTGCACCATTAACATGCACCTTTCACCATTATCTTGCAATAAAACCTGTTCATTGCATCATTAACACCCATTTTTGTTTTTCTCGCCATAGCCGTTATCCTACTTTGAAAATTTTTGAATGTATCCGGCAACTACCTTTATTGTCAACATCCTCGTTTCACAATGCCTGCTATATGAGTGTTGTCGTAAAGACATGCAGATTAATGATTATGTACTTAACGACCTCAATTCTTGTTTGTTCTATCTCCATTTTCTGAAATTACTGGGAGTTTTTAGTTCTTAGAAGAGGTATAACACATAGCCACGTTTAAAATACGTTGTGGGCACTTATCAAGCTGTTTCACGATTCCTATTTATCGTAACTCCGTATTACAATACTAAAGCCGCAGAAGTTTAACGTCAAATTTCTTAGTAGTAGGTAGTCCAAACTGATTTTTACTTTTTATCACAACTCACCAGTTATTGTCTAATCTGTTGGAGCTTGCTTTTCTAAGAATTTTCATACCAAATTTGTCATTCTGGCTTAAAGGGTTTGAAAGTTATGGCATTTTCAAAAGTGAAAAAACACCTCGAATTTGCTACTTTTTGCAGATTGCTCAATAGTCCAACTTTGACCACCCATAAAATGACTGTGTATTGAGTCACAGCATTAAAAATTATCTGTTTTCAAGTCAAGGGGGTGTACATTACGCTCAATTTTTTTCGAGGGGTACAAAATTATTGTCCAAGCATCTCATTTTACTTTTTTTAATCATCAAACGTCATCCGACGTTAATTTTGTGTGAACTCTACAAGGGAGACAAAAACAATGTTTTTATTTTTTTTAAATTGAAAATTAGGTCAATCGCGTCGCCACTGACTTAGCACTAAGTGTCAGGAAAAGGTGACGACTAGTAGTGCAAATAGTGGAGTTATCGCAAACAAGAACTAAGGTTGCGGTTTATCCTGGCAATTTCATTTCACGTTTCAGGTTTTTAAAATATAAAAACCCTGTGTGGTCATGGCACATCTCTTAAATCACCAAGGATGTCGATATTGGACGTTGTCCACCATTACTTAGGTCCTCTCCATCGGTTCCCTCTCGCCAACACATTTTTCCAGAAGGTGAAGCCGCATGTGTTTGTTGTACCAAACAGCTAGGCCTAAATAATACTAAAGTACGAAAATGAAATTATCTGAAAAGTCTCTATAATATGCAGTGTTTCATGTCCATTTTGCGGTTCTTTCTTGGCAGGGGAACTGCAGCAAATTGAATGTTTGTCAGATGCGGTCTTGTTCTATATCCCGGGTGCATAAGTGCGCCACGCACACCTTTCTTGGAAGAGGAAATGCACCGGACTGAAAGTTCTTGAAGGAGAAATTAAAAAAAAACAACACCAACACTTCTCAATAAAATTCTCTCTCCTGATAAAAAAAAAAAAACACAGTAAAATAGACCAAGCGTTTATTAAATATAGATATTTTATATATATATATAAAATATCTATATATATATAAAGGTTCAACAGAACAGGCAAACAAATAAACAGACAGGCTGACAGACATCTTTAAGCTATTTCTGGTATTAGATCCCCCAGTGTACCAAGTTTCAGTCTCCTAACGTAAGCTGTTTGATCCTCCGTAAGTAACAGAAAAAAACCATATATGTCCTTTAAATAGGTGAGGTACTAAGAAGTACAAGGGATAACCTGCCTCCGACAAGGGATAACCTGCCTCCGACAAGGGATAACCTGCCTCCGAGTTTGCCCATCCCTTCCTCCCCTCCGTCAGCCTCTCTCTTGCTCTCTCCTTTAATCTTCTCTCTCCCTCTCTCTCGTTTTCTCACGTTCTCTAATACGTCTCTTTCAACCAACGTTAAAAGACAAAAGACACCATTTTAAGACAGAATGTTAAAAGCATAAGCAAGAGGTTAGTTTCAGTGCCGAGATGCATATGGCCATCCACAATACTCAACGAGATAGACATTTATTTTTATTTATTTCTTAAATGAACACGCAGCATCACATTAAAAAAGGGGAAAAAAATCTACTGAAGTAAGTAAAACTTCCAGTGTCTTGTCCCTAGCGCCGTCCCATTCTGCAAACCCTGCCCCTTACCTCCCCTTGTGCATAACAACCACCTTAAAGGGAAATCATCTTTAATATAATTATAGCAGCAGATGACGGTAAGTAAGTCTAATGTTCGCTTTTCTGCTTATAAAAAAGTTTGTTCGTAATAGAGCCACTACTTGACTTAGGATATAATTTTTGGTACTAAAAGAACTATCATGTTTCACGCATGGCAGACAAACGTGTACACATTCAAAAACAAATGAACAGATGGATATAAGAAGCATAGCAAAAATAAAAAAAAATAAAAAATGGAAGCACAAAGGAACGTGAGAATATTAAGAAAACCCATTAATTTTTGGGGCATAGAACACAGAATAGCGAGAGGGAAAGGGTAGGGGGGTGCGAAGGGACAGATGAAGAGGGAGGGGCGGGGCTAGTATATTGTTATAAAAACTGTATATTATTTTTAACGAGATCTGCCGTGCTCCTCAACTCATACAGCTCGGGTGGTGAAGGTGCCCTCCATTCGGCCTGCAGATGGGCTTGAACTGGTCGAGGGGGTGGGAATGGGGGTACTTTTTTTTTTCAGTTTGTTTTAATGATTGATCTCCGACTCTTTTTGCGTCCTTATGCATGAGCCTGTGTGACTTGGATGTGGGCTAGGCTAGACCATCCCTACAGTAGGCACAGTCGTAATGCATACTGTGAAGCCCTACAAGTTTTCCTTCACCTGCAAAATAACAAACGACCCTTCCCCCCTCCCCGCATCAGATGGTTTTTACACACAAGGGAAGGTGCGGGGCAGGTCAGAATGGGATGACACTGAGGTGGGGGTGGGCTCGGAACTTTACCTAGACAATGTCGGTTTTTTGTTTTGTTTAACGTGATGCTATGTGTTCTTCAAGAAAGGAATAAAAATATAATGTCTGTGTCGTTGAATTTTGTGGCTGACCCTATTGTGTTCTTCAAAGAAAGGAATAAAAATATAATGTCTGTGTCGTTGAATTTTGTGGCTGACCCTATTGTGTTCTTCAAAGAGAGGAATAAAAATATAATGTCTGTGTCGTTGAATTTTGTGGCTGACCCTATTGTGTTCTTCAAAGAAAGGAATAAAAATATAATGTCTGTGTCGTTGAATTTTGTGGCTGACCCTATTGTGTTCTTCAAAGAAAGGAATAAAAATATAATGTCTGTGTCGTTGAATTTTGTGGCTGACCCTATTGTGTTCTTCAAAGAAAGGAATAAAAATATAATGTCTGTGTCGTTGAATTTTGTGGCTGACCCTATTGTGTTCTTCAAAGAAAGGAATAAAAATATAATGTCTGTGTCGTTGAATTTTGTCCCAACGCATCTTGGCACTTTACATACCTACCTAATAAGCCTCCGTGCCGAGCAGCAGGGAAGATTAGTGGAGGGACAGCGTCAGATCCTTTGTGAAATAAAACATACCGGTGTTTCTGACCCCCACCCCCCCTTACCTATTCGGCCACTTTAAAGAATTTGTGTGTGTGTGGGGGTGGGGGGGGGGGGTTCTGAAGAACATAATTTTTTATTTTTTTTTACTACTGTAGTGAATTAAAAAATATTTTATTTCCTTTTTTCATTTTACTAAATTAAAAAAAAAGTTGTAGGATTTTAATAACAATCGAATGTAGGCTACTAATTTTATCTAGTGGAACAGTCAAAAGTCTAGTATGCCACTGAAAGTGATCTGAATGGCCATACGCTCGTGCAAAAGTGATTGGGAGGTGGGGGCTTGAAGGTTATGAAGAGGGAGGGACAGCTGTCAAATATCGCCAAAATCGAATTTCCGTACGTACTCTTTGGATGGCCCTTAAGAGATGCAATTTTGTTTGTTTGTTAAAATGGTGACAGCTGGCAATATGCTAGATTAAAGTGCTTAAAACCAGAAAAACACTCTGGTCATTTTCCTTCCCAAATCCTCCATCCCCCACCCCAGCATTTCCAATACGAAATCAGGTCTGACTATACGAATTTCATGGGATTTATTTTTACTTGTCTGTTAGAACCCTGTTCCTATAGGATTACTTATGATTGTTAGTGTGTACGTAAGTGGATATGGTGGTGACTGTCACAAATCCCAGACTGGGAGATGTAATAAGTATGACAGGACAACAATCACGAACAAACAAGTTTAACACTTAACAGAACAACCCATCAGACTCACACATTTATTAAACATAATTATACATATAATAGCGCAATTACATACATTATATTATTGAAATGACTGCCGTACAACGGCCTTATTCTCACACCCACTCTCCCTCGGATCCACAATCCGGTAGTTACTCCTAAAGGCACTTCGGCCTCAGCCTCTCCCCTCAGGGTCTTAATAGCACATTAATAATTTACTGGCACCGCAGTCTCTCAATATCCCCTTCCTATTGTCATACACCTTAGCACTCCCCTAGCACCTCAGCAGGGCAATAACACATTATTATTTCCATAGCCATCAACATGGCAACAACATAATATCAGTTCACTAGCCTATCAACATGGCAACAATATAGTATCTCATTCACTCTCATATCTACGTCCCTGTCCGTGGCCTGACTGCCACGACTTTATGTGCCTCTACTGTCCTGCACTGACAGCCTCACTTCTGGCCTATGTGTGGCCTCCGGCCCTATGCTGGCCTATCCCCTGTGCTCATCGAGGTGGCTCTGCGGCCCGTCCCCGACACCTACAAGAATAACATTACATTGGTATAATACCCTACCATTTCTATTCACTCCACCTCTCCTTACAATCCATGAAGCGTACACACACTAGTTCACCTTTCACTCATCACACATCTTACGGTAACACACCTCCATCGGAGTACACACTACTCACTCGCGCTACAAATCCATGAACTCACTTTCATCTATCGCTCATGGCGCACATTGCTATATCCAATATCAAGGACTTCCACATTCCTCACATATACTTATTCACATCATGGTAATAGACGAATATAATATAATACATCAATCATAATAATCAATCAACGTTCTACATACCAGTCATAACTGGAAAGACTCTCACTAGTCTTCTCGACTGCTTCCCCTTTATGTCCGCCCGATGGGCTTTTATTCACAGGTCCGATCCCTAGGACCTTCTAACTTGCAGTGATAGTAATACCGCGCTTTCGCCTCATTCAGACCCCCCCCCCCTACTCACAACAGCACGCTTAACTTGCTGTCTACTGTGAGTCCTTCTTACTCTACACCCGCTCTGTAGCAATCCCCTTAATTGCACTCACTCCACTCGTGACATCATCCCCCACCCCAAAAAAATTAATGCAATTAATTTCAAATCGCATCAAGATGACTGTCAACGAGTGAGCGTGAGCAATACGTACACTAAAAAAACTGACCTAGCAGTTCCCCTAGTATATAAAATACCGAAATCAGGGGAAAATATGGTGATCCGTATGGCCTGCGATATGCATATATGTGTCACATCATGAATAGCTAACTAATCACAATACTTAATACAGAATCAAAAAACCACTCAACCTATCAACCATTCTTCATATCATATTTATAATGTCAATATTTTAAAGTCGACTCATTCACACAGATCCTGTCAATGTTCCTGTCCTCCGATGTATAAGCTCCCGAAATCTTGCCCTAGGCTCGACTAAGGTAGTCGGCGATATGATTGCTGGTTCCTGGAATTGGTTGAATAACGAAGGTATACGGCTGCAAAGCCAATGCCCATCTAGACAAGCGTGGGCTGGACGAACGATTCTTCGACAAAAATGTCAGTGGCTTGTGGTCTGTCTGGATACAAAATTCTCGTCCCATGAGATAACGTCCCAATTTCTGGACGGACCACACAATGGCAAGACACTCACGCTCTATCACAGAATACTATCTTTCTCTCTGCAATAACTTCCTACTGACATAACATACAGGATGGAGACATTCGTTCTTCTCCTGTAGGAGACAAGCGCCGACACCAGAGTCCGACGCATCCGTTCTGAGGATAAAATTAGATCGAAAATCGGGTAATATCAGAATGGGTGACGATGATAATGCTGTCACCAAATTATCAAATGATGTCTGACATTCAGACGTCCACTGGACCTTATCGGGTTGTCCCTTCTTAGTAAGGTCAGTAAGAGAAGATGACAAGGAGGAAAAATTTGGAATGAACTTTCTGTAATAATTTAAAATACCCACTAAGCTTCTGACTTGTTTCTTTGTTTTTGGGATTTGCAACCCTGCCAGTTTGTCAATTTTTGTTACTTCAGGTCTCTGAACACCTCTACCCACAATATGTCCTAAGAATACTATCTCTGGACATGCCAAATCCATCTTTGCGGGTTTAGCAGTTAACCCAAAATGACGTAATCGTTGAAAAATTACTGTTAGTGTCTGAATATGCTCAGACCATGTCGACGTATGGCATGCTATATCATCAAAGAATGACACGACATTAGGTATGTCCTTCAACACTAGTATGGGAATACAGATACTCTGGTCTCTCATGAAACCTCTGCAGCATATCAACGTGGAAAATCTTTACTGATCCATCAATGTGGATAGCGTAATCTACCTTCGAAACAACTTGCTCAATAACATAAGGACCTTTCCATGTCATCAATAATTTATTATGGTCCGTAGGTAACAACAATAGGACCTTGTCTCCTGGCTTAAAAATTCTCAGTTTGGACCCTCTATCTTTATAGGTCTTTGCTCTTTTCGAAGCGATACCAGAAGCTTCTTGTGCTATAGTGCGCGCTGAAGATAATCTTTCTCTTAAATCAACAAGGTCTATCGAAACCTTTTTAACCGGTTCCGAAACCGTGGGGATCTTTTGAAGAGGAGCCTGGGGTGTACGACCCCTATGCGTCGTCTTTTGGCACGCACTGCACGTCCTACAATACAACCGCACATCTCTGTATACTGACGGCCAATAAAAATCTTTCAGAACTCTCTCCTTGGTTCTAGTACTTCTCATATGACCCGCTAATGGAACATCATGGGCCAGACGCAATACTGTTGCCATTAACGACCGTGGCACGACGACCTGCTTTTGAACGGAAGCCACTGTGACGTACATACGGAACAGAATGCCCCCCTGGACAAAAAAAGAAGATGACCCGTTTTTATATTTCCTTGTTTTCTCGGTTCGCGCTTCCCCAAAACATGGGTTTAATGATGGGTCCTCCCTTTGTAATCTCGCCAAGCGCTCTGGCGTGATATCTAGGTTGACCGCTGGCGTAGCCAAAGGTCTAATCTTATCTTTATCGGCTACCCGTCGGCGTGTTTCGACCGCGGCGCAAAAGTCAATACCTTTTGATTGCGACCATGCTTGCACGTTCTCATCGGAAGGGGAAACTACCCGTGATACATTCCCAATGATGAGCTGGGCGCCTGGAAAACAACCAACGACTGCTTCGACTTCCCCGCTAAGGAAAGGTGTATCTATCATTATTCTTGCCATGGGTAATTTCTCAATGGCCCCCGAAAATTGGATGCACGGGACAGTCTCACCTGTAAGCTGTGAATCCCGAATGCAGTCTCTATGTACTCCCACAACGGTAGATCCTGTATCTCGTAAAACCGAGACCGGTTCGTCCCCAACAAACCCCGGATAAACCCTAAGACCACCTCCTGTATGACATGAATTTATAACGGGGATCTTTCTCCCACAAGGTAAAACACCGGAAGATAATAACTTCTCACAACTGGGACACTTAGAATACTGTCCGCCTCCGTTGTCCGATGTAACACACGCAGCCGCATGATGAAATTTATTTGGGGAACATGGACTGGAGCTACTGTCCACGTTCGCCGCTATCCTACCTGCAGGGCAGTTCACGCTGATGTGATCTGCTCTACCGCAGTTCCAACACTTCGCGGCCCTACACTCGCGTGAAAAGTGACCCACGCGTCCGCAAGTCCAACACTCCGCTCCCTGTGCTGTACTAGGCCTGGGTCCCCGTGACCCATCGCGACCGGAACTAGAGTCCCTATGCCGTCGGTCATCGGCAAAGGTCACAATTCGCCCCCGGCCATTACCGCGACCTAGCCCTCCTGCTCGGTCAAACTTACCGGATCCATATGCCGGTGATTGGTGATAGCCCCTACGCTGCCCCTGGGCTTGCCCGCTATAGGCACCACGCTGACGCGACCTGTCCCTAAGTCCTGCCGGCGACCCCTCGACAACGGCGACGTATCCAGCATCTTGGACGTACGCCCTGGCGACTGGTTTGGACGGATGCGCCGTACGGTATGCTTCCGCCAACTTAGACGCCTCCTGCACCGTCGCGGGTTCGTTCTCTTTCAGGAAAGCCACCAAATCTTTGTGGCACGACGCGTACAGCTGGTCACGGATCATTAGGTCTTTCAGTTTAGCGAAATCCGTGCCCACATGCGCCAAGTCTACCCAGTTCGCGAAATACTCCGTTAGTCTCGCGACGAAGGCAGCAAAGTCCTCCCTGGTATCTGCACGTGCCCGCCTAAACTGCTCCCGGAAATATTCCTCGGTACGCGCAAATCGGCGAAGCAGCAAAGCCTTCAGCTTATCGTAGTCTTGCACGTCTTCGCGCTGTAGCTCTTTAAAGTAGGTTAACGCTCGCCCCTGCAATAGCGATGCCAGGTACGTGGCCCATAATTCCTTATTTTCCCCCCATTGCAATTGTGCGTTCAGTTCGAACCTGTAAAGGAAGGCGTCTATGTCGTCCTTCCGGTCGTCGAACGTAGGGAGCTTAATCCTAACACCACCTTTATTGTGTACCTGCCGCTCAACTGCTTCTGTTGGCGCATTCTTTTGGCTTTCCAACTCCGCGATTCTCATTCGCGTCTCTCTCTCCTGTTGGTTATCCCTAGCTTCTATCTCCCTTAACTTTATCTCCCTCTCCTGCTCCTGAGCCTTAGCCTCTCTTTCGTCTTGCTTATCCTTAGCCTCTCTCTCCTGCTCCTGAGCCTTAGCCTCTTTTTCTCGCTCTCTATCCTTAGCACGCTCATCGCGCAAATCCGCCTGCTGTTCTTTGATCCAGCCGCGTAGCTCCTCTCCCTCCAGGCCAAGTTCCTTACCCAACTTCATTAGCTGTTGGAGTTCCGCCATTTCACAGATTTATGGTTATGGTATGTATTATAAGAGGACCAACCTGTCGGTATGATCACTAACGATACGACCAGAGACCTGAGATCACACCAGATATAACCACACCTACTTGTATCAATTACAATTCAGAAATTTACCTTTACAGCACACTAATTCTATATCTATAAAATGTATAGCACTATTAATTATAAAAGAAAATAGAAACGACAAGAATGAAGAAATATAGTAGAAGGACCACAAGTACGTCAAGGACAACGAACCAGACTAGGACAAAGACGTAAAAAAGAAAATATAATGGAAAAAAAAATGCAACCTAACTACGCCGATTACACAACACGGTACGAACAAGAACAGAGTCTGAAAAAAAGGAACGTATCTACAGATAGGTAGAAAGAGGGACAAGAGAATACGTCTTCCTGCGGAACAGAGAAGATATCGACGATACAACTAAACAAAAATACAGGTCCCTATAGAACTGTTCACTGTGATGAACGAAGTTCCAAATTTAGCCCACCTCCCGAAGAGGACAAACTACGCTCACCACAGCAAACCCGCGCCACCGCCCGTATAATCAATTACAACGAAAACAGAAAAACAGCAGGAAAAGACAGAAGAAAAGACAGCCCTCAATCCAGGGCACAAAAATTTTGACTTTTACTTAACTTTGACCCTAGATTTCAATTTCTCCCCTTCCTCGGAGCTCTGGCTGCTTGACCTCTACAGGCTGGCACGCACACTCTGCAGAAATTTAAGTACACATTAATACATATTCAATAAAATACATGCATCAATACATATTATTATTCATAACCATACATAAATCATACCATCATGAAATTTCCATTCATCCCACGAACAAAGACAACAGCATGAATTCCTAGCACAACAGAAAAACAACTAGATATAACGAATACACAATGTCAAAATGACCACAGGTAAACAGGACGAGCCCCCAATGTCACAAATCCCAGACTGGGAGATGTAATAAGTATGACAGGACAACAATCACGAACAAACAAGTTTAACACTTAACAGAACAACCCATCAGACTCACACATTTATTAAACATAATTATACATATAATAGCGCAATTACATACATTATATTATTGAAATGACTGCCGTACAACGGCCTTATTCTCACACCCACTCTCCCTCGGATCCACAATCCGGTAGTTACTCCTAAAGGCACTTCGGCCTCAGCCTCTCCCCTCAGGGTCTTAATAGCACATTAATAATTTACTGGCACCGCAGTCTCTCAATATCCCCTTCCTATTGTCATACACCTTAGCACTCCCCTAGCACCTCAGCAGGGCAATAACACATTATTATTTCCATAGCCATCAACATGGCAACAACATAATATCAGTTCACTAGCCTATCAACATGGCAACAATATAGTATCTCATTCACTCTCATATCTACGTCCCTGTCCGTGGCCTGACTGCCACGACTTTATGTGCCTCTACTGTCCTGCACTGACAGCCTCACTTCTGGCCTATGTGTGGCCTCCGGCCCTATGCTGGCCTATCCCCTGTGCTCATCGAGGTGGCTCTGCGGCCCGTCCCCGA
The DNA here is from genome assembly GCA_963931925.1 of Onchidella celtica. Taxonomy (NCBI): domain Eukaryota; kingdom Metazoa; phylum Mollusca; class Gastropoda; order Systellommatophora; family Onchidiidae; genus Onchidella; species Onchidella celtica. Next base: position 28,792,504 of record OZ007570.1, read on the forward strand.
CACCTACAAGAATAACATTACATTGGTATAATACCCTACCATTTCTATTCACTCCACCTCTCCTTACAATCCATGAAGCGTACACACACTAGTTCACCTTTCACTCATCACACATCTTACGGTAACACACCTCCATCGGAGTACACACTACTCACTCGCGCTACAAATCCATGAACTCACTTTCATCTATCGCTCATGGCGCACATTGCTATATCCAATATCAAGGACTTCCACATTCCTCACATATACTTATTCACATCATGGTAATAGACGAATATAATATAATACATCAATCATAATAATCAATCAACGTTCTACATACCAGTCATAACTGGAAAGACTCTCACTAGTCTTCTCGACTGCTTCCCCTTTATGTCCGCCCGATGGGCTTTTATTCACAGGTCCGATCCCTAGGACCTTCTAACTTGCAGTGATAGTAATACCGCGCTTTCGCCTCATTCAGACCCCCCCCCCCTACTCACAACAGCACGCTTAACTTGCTGTCTACTGTGAGTCCTTCTTACTCTACACCCGCTCTGTAGCAATCCCCTTAATTGCACTCACTCCACTCGTGACAGTGACGAAAGTTTGGGGAGAAACTACGAGGTAGGAATTTAATACTGAACCTGAGACGATAATTAGATTACTGAGGATTAATAAATTTGATGCCATTCATGAGCACTGATATTTCAACATACTGAATTACCCACACGCTGCTGTTCAGAATGGAGTGAGAAGGCGTGCTATTTTCATTTACCGAGATGTTTGTGAGTAAAAATTACTTTCACAGAACTTACATTTTCCCCGTCTAAGAAATCGTCAAGAACGAGTATTGGAAAAATGAAGCCGACACCAGGCAGTCAGTTCAGTTGAGTGCTGCCGTCGCAACTGAACAGGGGGGGGGGGATAAAGGAGTTGTTGGAAGGGTTATTTAATATTTCCGCCTTCATTTCTAAACAAATCTAAAATTTGGCACATACGAGATATTTGTAGCCCTTGATGCAGAGCACTACTTTGAAAATACAGTTTATTAGCCACTTTCTAAATATATTGTATTTGGACTGCAAGTCCCGTTGATGGAGTTGAGATATTTTGGCGAATGTCTTTAATTATGTAAGACCACTGTGGCACATAAGCCTCTCTCTCTTTCTCTCTCTCTCTCTCACTGTCTTTCCTCTCTCTCTCACTGTCACTGTCTTTCCTCTCTCGCTCTGTCTCTCGTTCTTTCCTCTCTCTCTCTCTGCGTCTTTCCTCTCTCTCTCTCTGAGACCAACAGGCATAGGCTGTGGTTTCCGAGAACTGTAAGATCTCACCACTCTCTCTCTCTATCTCTCTCTCTCTGTCTGTCCCCTCTCTGTGTGTCTTTCCTCTCGCTCTCTCTCTCTCTATTCCGCCCCGCCCCCCTCGACACAGGCTAGATCTCATCTTTCTCTCTCTCTGCGAATATATTATATGTGTGTGTGTGTGTGTGTTTGAGAGAAAGAGAGAGAGAGAGACCGAGATTCTGTTAGGGTGTTTTTCGAGAGAGGCAGCCAAAGTTTGTGTCTGCCAACAGAGAGAGAGAGAGAGAGAGAGAGAGAGAGAGAGAGAGAGAGAGAGAGAGAGAGAGAGAGAGAGAGAGAGAGAGAGAGAGAGAGAGAGAAGGTAGGGTGGCAAAAGCATTAGGAGAAAGACATAAAACGGCTTGAATTGACTGCATAAAGTCTTACCCAACTCTTGTCAAAATTGGGCTAAAAAGAAAAAGTTGTATTTACGCAGGGTTTCGCTACCTACTTTTTCTTTTTGACCAATTTTGACATTTTTTTTCGTCAATTTCTTACCCAACTCCTGCGCGACACTGTTTAATTTGTCCAGTCTCCTGGCAGGCACATCGTTCAATGCGAAGCGCCAGCAAATCAGTCTTCATGCTGCTGGCCTAGCGTGGCAGCCCTTGCCAGGAGCCTGCCAGAGTTTTTCAATATGGCGACCGCCGCAAAAGGACTCTAAATGGCGCAGTTTTCCAATAAGGCTACGATCATAGGATTCACAACAACGCTCTTGAGTTCACAATTAACACTCTTAAAAACTTCCACCAGGCCTATCTAGAATACTCAGTTGTACAGTAATACCATGTGTTTTTTTTTCTTACATTTCTCTAGGTGTACGAACCAAATCTCCTCCCGACTGTGTCTGCCACATATTGACACCATATTGGAAAAGTGAAGTAGACGCAAGGCATTCCGTTCAGTAGAGTGCCTAGTGTCAGTCATAAATGTGCCGTACGGGATCCGTGCAATCTCTCAGAAGGCTGCTGTTCCAACTGAAAAGGCCTCGGGTTTCCTTCATCTATTCTATTGTATAGTTCATGCAGAATGCCGGTTAAAGTCATCTGAATGATCATTCGCTCGTGCAAACAGATGACGGGGTGGGTGTCACGAGTAGGTGAGCTGGGATCAGTAGTTACGGGGGAAGGGGGTCGAGTAAAGTTAACCCACGGCCCACGGGTAATGAAAAGCGTGCATGTTGTGAGTGGGGGGGTCTGCATGAGGCGAGAGCGCTGTACTACTATCACTGCAAGTTAGAAAGTCCTAGGGGACGGACGTAAGTGAGAACAGTCGGGAGATTGTGACAGTGTTTCCAGTGATGACTGGTAGGTGGAACGATGATTGATAATTATGATTGATGTATTATATTCGCCTACGACCATGATGTAAATAAGTATATGTGAGGAATGTGGAAGTCCTTGATACTGTATATAGCAATGTGCGCCATGAGCGATAGATGGAAGTTAGCTTCATGGATTTGTAGCGAGAGTGAGTAGGGTGTAATACGGTGGAGGTGTTACCGTAAGATGTTTGGTGAATGAAATGTGAACTATTGTGTGTACGCTTCATGAGTTGTAATGAGGGGTGAAGTGATTAGAAATGGTATGGTATTATACCAATGTAATGTTATTTTTGTAGGTGCCGAGGTCGGGCCGAAGAGCGCCGCCTACGGTGAGCACAGGGGATAGGCCAGCATAGGGCCGAAGGCCACACATAGGCCAGGAGTGAAGCTGTCGGTGCAGGACAGTAGAGGCACATGAGTCGTGGCAGTCTGGCCACAGACAGGGATGTATATATGATCGTGAATGTGCTATTAAGATGTATTACTGTGACATGGATGTATTACTGTGCGAATGAGATATTCATGTGAACTGAAGTATTAACGTGCTATGGCCACGTGAAGTGTATAGGAGGCTAAGGTGTATTGCCATAGGGAGGCGCTATTGAGAGACTGTGGTGTGAAAGAATACTAGTGTGTCATTAAGACCCTGAGTGGAGCTGGAGAGGCTGAGGCCGAGGTGTCTTTAGAGTAATTACCGGGTTGTGGACCCGAGGAAGTGTGCTTACGGAAGAAGGCCGTGGACGGCAGTTAACTTGAAGAATATAATGTATGTATGTAATTGCACTGTTATCCTTATCTTTATATTTATGTTTAATAAATGTGTGAGTCTGATGGGTTGTTCTGTTAAGTGTTATACTTGTTCGTTCGTGATTGTTGTCCTGTTATAACCATCGCATCTCCCAGTCTGGGATTTGTGACACTGGGGACTTGAACTAATCGTATGAGGAGAGAGGGGGGCTCAAAAATCGCCAAAATTGAATGTACCCACGTATTTTATGGATGACCCCTAAGAGATCTAATTATTGTTTGGTGACAACTGGTGATAGTTATGTTGGATCAAAATGGTTAAAACAGCAAAACATCCATCACTCCCAAATTTCCTATTTCCCCTGTATTTTATATGTTTGTTAGACTCTTATTTGTACGAGATGGGCTTTGTTTGTTCGTATGTCTGTGCGTGTGTGGGTAGGGTCGTGACGAAAGTATTGGGGAAAAACTACTTTATAGAATTTAAAGCTGGACATGAGACGATCACTAGATTACTGGAGAGTATAAATTTCATGCACTACATGAGGACTGACAGTGACATTTCAGCATACGGTACGGAATTATCAACAAGCTGTTGTTCAGAAAGGAATGATAAGACGTGCTTTTTTTCACCTGAGACATTGTGACTATGAAGAAGATTGTGAGTAAAATTATTTTCACAGATCTATGATTTTTCTATCTTAGAAATTGTCAAGAACGAATATTTCATCTTAGACTAAAAACTATTTAGTTTAGTCTTTTGACATTTCGATGAATCTTTGTCTTTTAAAATTAGTCCACTACAATATGTAGCTGATGTTGTAGTCGTGTTGTTCTTGCTGTTGATACTGACGTTGTGATCTTGATTAACACTGTACTGTGATGTCATGTTATAAAAGGCGTACAGATCTTCAGTTTTCTTCCATCTTATTACAAAAAAAAAAAAAAATAGTGGCGGGAGTAATTCATTGTGGTGCAATTTCGCCCCTTTTTTTGCTCGACGCTGCAGTCTAAAAGACAGTTTCAAAAGATATAAACTTAATTTTCTTAAGTGTCAACTAATCCAGTCCAACCTCTTTTGTATCGACCGATTGTGTTGATTCAAGTTTCACTTCAGGTATTTTTAAATACAAGTTGTAAAAATGTAAAATACACTGATCTTTGTCTGGTTATAAAAAAAATAGTGGCGGGAGTAATTCATTGTAGTGCAATTTCGGCCCTTTTTTTTTGCTCGACTCTACAGCCTAAATGACAGTTTCAAAATTATAAAATTAATTATCTTAAGTGTCAACTAACCCAGTCCAATCGCTTTTGTGTCGACCGATTATGTTGGTCCAAGCTTCAGGTATTCTGAAATTAAAAGTCGCAAAAAAGTAAACTACAATGAGCTTTGTTTTGCCTCCCAGTAGTAAGCTCACTGCACCGGAAACGATGTATTAATACGTGTTCAGTTCGGTGCGGGCAATTTCCCTACCAGAAATGACTGGGCTCTGGTGTGCATGAAATCTGTTGTAAGACTGTAGAATAGTTATGGGAAGCTTTCTAGACCAAAAAGAGAGAGATGAGTTGACGGGTTTATTCGGATTATGCCGGGAACTTCATCTAGTCTTATAAAAAAAAATAGTGGCGGGAGTAATGCATTGTGGTGCAATTTCGCCCCATTTTTGCTCGACTCTACAGCCTAAGTGACAGTTTCAAAAATTACAAAACTAATTTTCATAAGTGTCAACTAATCCAGTCCAATCGCTTTTGTATCGACCAATTGTGTTGATTCAAGTTTCAGGTATTTTTAAATAAAAAGTTGTAAAAATGTGAAATGCAATGATCTTTGTTTTGGCTCCCAGTAGTAATCCCACCACACCGGAAACGTTGTATTAATACGCGTTCAATTCGGTGCACGCTATTTCCCTATCAGAAACGAGTGCGCTCTGGTGTGCATGAAATCTGTTGTTAGACTGTAGAATAATCATGGGAAGCTTTCTAGACCAAAAAGCGAGAGAGAGAGGGAGTGGTGGGTTCACTGGTTTATCCCGGATAATGCCGGGAACTTCATCTAGTGTTAAAAAAAACCCAAAAACAATGTGTTTCTAAAGTGAGAGAAATAAATGAAATGTATTTAGGTGCAAGTCTGTCTAAAGAGACCATTCTCTGTCTCAGGTTTACAGAAGGTATCAAAATTAATAGAAATGTTTTTAGCCATTCTTTCTTTTGGAACATCATATGCTTTCCCTACTCACTACCCTTGTGCTAGCTGGCTTCAGACTGCTTCAAGTGGCGACTGCACGTGAGTTTAATTTCATCCGTCCATTCATAAATCCATCTATCCATCCATTCATCCATTCTTCCATGGATCCATCCATCCATCCAACCATCCATACATAAATACATCTCTACATCCATCCATCCAAACCATAATAATCAAGTAGCACAGAGGATTGAAGCGGCTGATTTTCAGTGAGTTTTTTCTTTCTCTTTTTTATATTCGCTAATTTTCAGAGCGTGTATGTATTGCTCCTGTCGATGTTGTCTTCGTCATCGATTCCTCCAAAAGTATCGGTCTGCCTAACTACAGGGCAGAACTACAATTTACTGCTGATCTCACACGCAAGTTTTCTCTAGGACCAAACAGTGCTCGCTTTGGTGCCGTCATCTTCAGCTATTATGTCCGGGAACTGTTCGATCTGAAGGATTTCTCTGACTATCAAGGTCTTGAAAGTGTGAGTAGACAGATGAACATATAAGGCAGATAGATTGATAGATTGATAGATAGATAGATAGATAGATAGATAGATAGATAGATAGATAGATAGATAGTTAGATAGATAGATAGATAGATAGACAGATAGATAGATAGATAGATAGATAGTAGATAGATAGATAGATAGATAGATAGATAGATAGATAGATAGATAGATAGATAGATAGATAGATAGATAGATAGATAGATAGATAGATAGATAGATAGATAGATAGATAGATAGATAGATAGATAGATAGATAGATAGATAGATAGATTGATATAGAGGGATAATTATTATGACGAGTCCATTTCCCATTGTAAAAATCTACTACACGGGTAAGTTATACTCATTGGTTTATTATAATGTTATATTTGTCTCTGTAACGGACAGGCTCTTCTATCAGCTCAATACATGAATAGTTCAACCTATACTCATGAAGCGTTTAGATTCATAAACGACGATGGAATGTTTGAAGCTGATGCGGGTGGAAGAGATGATGTACAGGATATACTGATCCTTGTGACTGAAGGCAAGGGGAACCTGCTGTCACGAGCAGAGTTAGGGTCTTGGGGATGTTACGACTGCACGAGAGGCAGCTAACTCACACTCGGACACAACCACACAAGAAAAGTACTAAATAACTAGAGCGTATATATGTCAGGCCGGTCAGGCCATAGTTTACATAAATATTAATAACAAAACAAAAGACAATAGAGGTATATATTCAAACCAAAAACTCTAATTAATAACTTAACCAATGATATTCATGTAACTATGGAGGTACTGCAATCAATAGTAAATAGGTATATTATACGAAACTGGATATCAATTTAAAGTGACAGTTGAGTCGCCACTGGCCAGTCGCCAGGCAAACTCTCCATAAATCATATGGGCTTAAATGTTAGGAGAGCCCAGTACGTTCAAAGCCTACAGAAGCACTCTTCGGCTTGTAGGTAATTTAAGCAGTTGCCAAAAGACTATATTTTATGCACAATCACTATTCAATTCATCAACAATGTGCTATATTATTCCAATCATACTATGGCAATAGATCTATCATACAGGACACTCGTGGTCGAGTGCCAGCTGGGGTTTCCTTAGTCTTCCTATGAGGCTGTAGTTCTCTCTCTATCTCCGATCTCTATTATACTTGAATAATTAAGATATATTACCATTGCTCACGCCTACTGAGAGGCGCGAACATCAAAATAGCGCAGCGTGGGCTTTCAAAGGTCAGCCCACTCAGACCTTTCTTTCTAGAGCTCAGTCAGTCCGTTAGCAAGGACTTCTTAGTCTTCAGACCACACAGTTCAGGTACTGGCCAACCGGAGATACTTCACGAAACGATGCTTCTCTCGTCTGTATTCCCCTAATCTGAACGTTACACGATGTTATATACTATCTAACTACCCAGCGTGCTAGTCCGCTGGCCCAATTAGTTCAGCTATCTCATAGGTCGAAACCTCCCACCATTTTAATTGTAGTAATACGTCTGCACTATTCTACCAGCCAGTTAACGTGCAAAACTTGTCTAGTCATACTTAACAATGTCAACTGTCCCCACCTTGTTTCACCCCTACTCCATTACTTATTAATCACGAACATTAAAGCCGACAAGCGTGACTCTAGCAGTTTAACTTTACATTTATTTACTCACCAACTATAATTTGGCGAGGACCGTTCAAGGCCACCAGCCAATTTCTCATGGCCCTGGTAAACAACAACAACTCACTCTCTGCGTGAGTTTTAACAATATCCGAATCATGACATATCCCCCACCCCAGTTAAAATTTGCAATTTTAACGATATAAATTATTATCGTAAAGGGAAGGCATGAGTCGAGAAATTGCTCGAAAGGTTAACTTAACTAAGAATACTAGGTAATAACTAAGACTAGTACTAAAGTTGAAAAAAACCTACAGGACGGGTATCATTGATGGACAAAACTTCATGAAAATCTTAAGGTTCCGTCCAAAAGTATATATCTTTCTGAGGATTAAATCTTACCTCTAAATAGGTAGACATTAACAATCATAACTCTAAAATTTTAGAGTACAACATTGATCCTGTGCGAATGTCATCAGGAATGCATACATACAATGAATAATACTCAAGAAAAGATAACTATAGTAGCATCGATGGCATTAGTGGATCTGGACTCCTGGTCTGCCATGATCTTCTCGTCCTCGACCCTGGGCAACAACGTCTGGTGTGGCCAAAATACGGGTCGACGTCAGTAAAATAGCTGTTGGAACAAAGGAAAGCACAGGGGTAGGTGAAAAGTGTTCACAATGGGTGAACAATATGTGATACCATCCCTCGGTCTCTGAATGAGGTGCTAATCCTATCCAACCCCAATACATATGACAGACTAAAATACAACAAGATTAAGGTAACCGTGATAATAGGTCGGCATGGACATTATCTCCACCAGGAATGGCCTTTATAATGAAGCGGTATTCCTGAAGGGCCAGACTCCATCTGGTCAAACGAGCGTTCTTGGCTCGGTTCGATTTTAAAAACAACAACGGTTTATGGTCTGTCTCGATGACGAATTCTGTCATAAGTAGGTAGCGGGAAAACGCGTCTACGGCGTATACAATCGCCAGGCATTCTCGCTCTATAATAGCGTATCTCTGCTCTCTCGGAAGTAATTTCCGGCTAGCGTACATACAAGGGCGCAATAAGCCATCTCTTTCCTGAAGCAAAACAGCTCCAATTCCCTGGTCCGACGCGTCAGTTCGGACGGTGAAGGTGCGCCTAATATTCGGTAGTATAAGCAGCGGCGAACTGGAGAACAGTTGCTGCACTGTCGCGAGCGCGGTGGCGCACTGCGTATTCCAGGTAATTTTGTTGGGTCTGTCTTTTCTTGTAAGATCGGATAACGGGGCCGTAAGGGCCGAAAAATTAGGAACAAATTTCCGATAATAGTTTAAGAAGCCTAACAGGCTACGAACCTGCTTCTTAGTATGAGGAGCCTGGAGTTTTAAAATCTTACTTATCTTACTGTCGTCCGGTGTTTGGACGCCTTTGGCGATAGTATGTCCCAGAAAGTTAATCTGCGTATAACCCAGGAAGACTTTGCTAGGCTTAGCTGTAAGCCCGGCATCTCGAAGTTTACTAAGCACTTGACGAAGTGCTTCTAAGTGGCCTTTCCAATCCGTATGGAAAGCGCAAATGTCGTCAAAGTAGCTTAGGACGCATGGTGTCTGCTGCAATAGGATGTTCATCATCCTCGCAAATGTCGCTGGTGCCGTTACGAGACCGAATGGCATGAATCTCCATTGCATGAGACCCATAGGGGTCTGAAACGCTGTGTACTGTTTACTGGCCTCTTCCATTGGGATTTGCCAGTAGCCTTTAGCCAAATCTATTTTCGAAAACACGGACGACTCGGCCAATCGCGCAAATAGATCTTCCTGATTCGGGATAGGTTCAGCATCGTAAATGGTTAGGGCGTTAAGCTTCCTGTAATCGATACAAAATCTAACGGAACCGTCTGTTTTCTTTACTAGTACAATCGGCGAGCAGTAAGGGCTCGTCGAGCGCTCAATGACTCCTAAGCTGAGCATCTTTTCCACCTCGGACTGTATGGTGTCGTGCGCTTGCAGCGGGCGCGGGTAGGGTTTGACAAACACGGGTACGTCCGAGTGCAACCGGATGACGTGTTGAACTAAGGATGTTTTACCCGGCAAATCAGTGAATACTGGCGAAAACTCCCGAACAAGATTCATGATGTCCTGTGTCTTACTTTGATCCAGCTCTGGATTGATATTAACGGAAGTCGCGTCCTCTGTGGCTTGCAAGGATAGGAGCGATCTTGTCATAGATAATGGCTCCCGGTCGTTGTCATCGATAGTGACCATCGCTGCGTTTGCTTGGGCCACAACATGGCATGAATGATCGTGATGAGTTTGATCATCGGTAAGATACTTTTTCAACATATTAATATGGTACACCTTATCGTTACCACGTATGGTAATGAGATAATTAACTCTCGAGAGTCGCTTTTTAACTAGAAAGGGGCCTTTCCAAGTGAGGAGTAGTTTGTTATTCGTTTCTGGTAACAGCACCAATGCCCGATCTCCGACTGACAGGGTTCTTAACCGACTACCCTGATCGCGATATCCTATAAATGACCTGGTCCGTACGCATGCAAATTGTCGAGCCAGGTCGCATGCATTAACTATTCTATGTCGGAGATCGACTATGTACTGATACGCGGATCGCGTATCAGGAACGTCGGTATCAGAACCGGCGTATAAATCGCGTAAAATGGCCATCGGGCCACGTGGTTTTCGACCGTATAACAGTTCAAACGGGGAAAAACCCGTTGTCGCATTTGGGAGTTCCCTATATGCGAACAAGATGGCCGGAAGTCGACGGTCCCAGTCACCAGGTCTATCGGCGGAAACGCGTGCCAGCATAGTTTTCATGGTGGCATTCCAGCGCTCGCAACAGCCATTGGACTGTGGATGGTATGGCGACGTAAGTTTCTGCCTAATGCCCGTGAGTTCCAATACTTTCCTGAAAAGGTCAGAGGTGAATTGCGGACCTCTATCAGATAATAATTCGGACGGGAATCCGACACGTGTGAATATGGTCACCAATGCCTCGGCGACGTGATCGGCCGATATTTCCTTTAAAGGGACAGCCTCAGGCCAACGGGTGGCATAATCGATTACTGATAGAATAAACCGATGGCCTCTATCCGACTTCGGTAATGGCCCGACGATGTCGACGGCAACTCGCTGAAATGGAGTGGAAACCGGCGGCATCTCTTGTATAGGCGCCCGCGAAGTTTTTCCTTTGGGGGTTCTTTTCTGGCATGTATCGCAACGCGACACATAGCTATTTATGTCCCCGTAAACCCCGGGCCAAAAAAACTGAGACAGGACTCTCGATTTTGTTCTCGCTTTGCCTTGGTGGCCCGCCAATGGCGTGTCGTGCGCGAGGCGGGTGATGTCTCGGCGAAATGATCTCGGTATGACCAATTGCAAAATAGTTTCGCGCTTTCCCCGAAAAACGCGATATAGGAGGTCGTCTTTAAGGCAGAACCTGGATGTATCCGGGTTGTCCGGATCAATCTTAGCAAAGAGGGGCTTTAGTGATGGATCTGTGCGCTGTTCGTTACGAAAAATCTCGGGGGTTACATCCAAATCGACGACAGGCGATCGTAATGTGTCGTCACTCTGGCGACGCGATTGTTGTCTTGTCGTGACACACGCAATGTCGTTATCATCCCAAATCCCGAGTTCGCAATCGGAGACGTCCTTTAAGTGGGGAATATTCCCAATGATTAGGTCGGCGACCGGATTTGGTAGCACGCAGGCCGTGACAACACCAGTTATAAACGGTGTGTCAACATATATTTCCGCCAAACGAAAATGTTCAACTGAACCACCAAAAGTAATGCAAGTCGCATCGCGATCCAGGAGTTGTGCAGGACGGACCAGGGATTCACGTACACCGACGGTCGTACAGCCTGAATCTCGCAATACGGATGCTCGTATGGCGTTTACTCGTCCCTCATACAATGTCAGCGCGCCTCGCTCGTGGAGGGCGGACATCACTGGAATAACTTTATCTACGGTTTCGGCATTCCTAGTTCTGTAACCGCGGTTTTCGGTGAATGCTACAGAGCATGCATTTGCCGCATCTAATCTAACTCTGCATTGTCGCGCAATGTGGCCTCCGGCGCCACATCTATAACAGTAGACTGGATTATCATCCCTTCGAGGTGTACCTCGATAAGAAGGAAATGTGGGCGCTTGATAGTAGTTGTTACGCGGTCCTCCGGTAGGGAAAGGACGTGTATATCGGGGTTCCCAGTCCCGAGAAAATTTATGGGGATTCGGTTGCCTCCTGCTAACCGGCGGCTCGGACCGTGGACGAACCTGCGGCGACTGTCGAAAGGGCTGTCTTGATTGTCTCGACGGTACCGGTGTCTTAGTAGCAGCGCCGGCGTAACACGGTTCGTTTACTTTAGCTTTAGCTAACGATCGATTAGGGTGAGCTGCAGCATACCGTTCCGCTATCGATGTTATCTCGACGGTAGTTTTGGGGGCTTGTTCCTTAAAATGCGCCACCAGGTCCGTGTGGCAGGACATATATATTTGGTCTTTAATTATCAAATCATATAGTTTCTTATAGTTTCCCTCTTCCACACCGGCCAACTCAGTCCAACGGCTGAGTAGGTGGCGGAGGCGGTCCACGTAAGTAGAGAAATTCTCAGATGCCTCCGGCTTGCAATCGCGGAAACGCTTATGAAATCCATCTTCCGTATGTTGGAAACGCTTTAATAGCGCGGTCTTTAGAATGTCATAGTCCCTAGCGTCATCAATAGTGAGGCTATGGAAAACTTCCAACGCTCTCCCTGTCAAAAGATTGGCGAGGCATGACGTGTACTCACTACGCTGCCATCCCGCGCAAACGGCATGGAGTTCGAAGCGGTGTAGGTAGGAATCAATACGATCAACCTTATCATTAAAGGTTGGCAATTTAGGCTTCGTTTTATTATTGGAAGTAACTTCCGGAGCCCCGGTAGGTTGGGCTTGCTTCGATTCTAACTGTTTCAAAGCGAGCTCGTACTCTCTTTGAGCCTGTTTTTCCGCGCGTTCCGCGGCTCTATCTTCTCGTTCCGCGGCTTTTTCTTCTCGTAATCTCTCCGCGGCCTTTTCTTCTCGTAATCTCTCCGCGGCCTTTTCTTCTCGTAATCTCTCCGCGGCCTTTTCTTCTCGTAATCTCTCCGCGGCCTTTTCTTCTCGTTCTTCTTTCAGTTTCTGGTCTACCCAAGAAGCACGCTGAGCTTCCGGTATGCCAAATGATTGGGCCAGTTCCAAATATTTCTGTAGTTCGGCCATGATATCGGTCGATAATACGATATAATAATGTCCTAATCGAGGACAGCTCCTGAAAAATCTCCAACTTTATTCTCCCTTGAAGCAATTTATCAATTGCACTCTGCGGGTGCTCGTTCCTGCAGTATGAACGAAATTAACGAAATCAACAACAAACTGTACGTCTTAGTCAACCAAGTAGTGGTTGAGCTATCTCAGTGATCACTTAACTCCACTTATTTCTCCTAATCCTCAAGCAGTGAGTCTACTGCTTCCGTGATTGGTCGTTACTAACGATACCAATGTAATATTCCCAGTGTATTTTCCGTACACTCCTAGCAGCGTTCCCTCTGCTATAAATCGGAATAAATCAATATTCACGATATGAACTTCCTTGGCTATACCAGCCTAACAACTCTAATATCCAGATTATCTCTCAACGTGCCCTAGACACGTGATTTATCCCAGGCAATAATATAGCAAGTATGAATACAAAATATAATAATGCAACACTATAATGGAAAAGAATTACATGGAGAGTAAGACGAGACTAACAGAAAGAACAAACGACAACAGACCTGACTAACCTGAAACTATCTACAAAAAGGTAAGAAAAAGAACAGGAGAGACGTCTTCCTAAAATACGAAGAAGATAGAACGCTAACAATCTATACGAATAACAGGTCCCTACAGAACTATTCAAGGCAAAGCAAATCTCCTATCCGTTTTAAACGCCATCTAGATCTGCTAGTCTGGCAAAAAGAGGTATGCTGAGTCTCGATCCCTTCCAACCTCCCGCCTATCTAATCTAACACAAAAGAAAAAAATAATGCCTGTCAAAAGTAGGGGAGCTGGAACGACGAACCCCTCAAACGAAGACAAATACAGATGGTTCACTTAACTGGGCAAAATGGACTGGCTCTTTCCTTTGGTCCACAGCGCTGGTCTTGTCTTTTCCTGATGCTAGCTGTCAGTCCCTCGTAGTGGTCCCAGGATCAATGACGAGAGGACATGCCAGACATGTGGGGGAGAAACAAACAAAAAAATCAGCAGTATACAAAACTATAAACTACAAAAATTACATAAATAACAGTGGAGTCTTAGAGTGGTAGACCTGCAGCTGTTGACGGGGTCCTCTTCCGATGATAGTAGTGTTCTCTAGATGTCAGAAGATGACGGGTCCTCTTCAGATGTCAGTGGGGTCCCCTCCAGATGTCACGAGCAGAGTTAGGGTCTTGGGGATGTTACGACTGCACGAGAGGCAGCTAACTCACACTCGGACACAACCACACAAGAAAAGTACTAAATAACTAGAGCGTATATATGTCAGGCCGGTCAGGCCATAGTTTACATAAATATTAATAACAAAACAAAAGACAATAGAGGTATATATTCAAACCAAAAACTCTAATTAATAACTTAACCAATGATATTCATGTAACTATGGAGGTACTGCAATCAATAGTAAATAGGTATATTATACGAAACTGGATATCAATTTAAAGTGACAGTTGAGTCGCCACTGGCCAGTCGCCAGGCAAACTCTCCATAAATCATATGGGCTTAAATGTTAGGAGAGCCCAGTACGTTCAAAGCCTACAGAAGCACTCTTCGGCTTGTAGGTAATTTAAGCAGTTGCCAAAAGACTATATTTTATGCACAATCACTATTCAATTCATCAACAATGTGCTATATTATTCCAATCATACTATGGCAATAGATCTATCATACAGGACACTCGTGGTCGAGTGCCAGCTGGGGTTTCCTTAGTCTTCCTATGAGGCTGTAGTTCTCTCTCTATCTCCGATCTCTATTATACTTGAATAATTAAGATATATTACCATTGCTCACGCCTACTGAGAGGCGCGAACATCAAAATAGCGCAGCGTGGGCTTTCAAAGGTCAGCCCACTCAGACCTTTCTTTCTAGAGCTCAGTCAGTCCGTTAGCAAGGACTTCTTAGTCTTCAGACCACACAGTTCAGGTACTGGCCAACCGGAGATACTTCACGAAACGATGCTTCTCTCGTCTGTATTCCCCTAATCTGAACGTTACACGATGTTATATACTATCTAACTACCCAGCGTGCTAGTCCGCTGGCCCAATTAGTTCAGCTATCTCATAGGTCGAAACCTCCCACCATTTTAATTGTAGTAATACGTCTGCACTATTCTACCAGCCAGTTAACGTGCAAAACTTGTCTAGTCATACTTAACAATGTCAACTGTCCCCACCTTGTTTCACCCCTACTCCATTACTTATTAATCACGAACATTAAAGCCGACAAGCGTGACTCTAGCAGTTTAACTTTACATTTATTTACTCACCAACTATAATTTGGCGAGGACCGTTCAAGGCCACCAGCCAATTTCTCATGGCCCTGGTAAACAACAACAACTCACTCTCTGCGTGAGTTTTAACAATATCCGAATCATGACACCTGCCATCCAAAAGTAAGAAGTTGCCAAGTCTTACAGAAACTCATTTTTAAAAAAATTGATGTAGTAATGAATATTAAGTGACAACAGGCAAATTTCCTTTTGAAAATTTCAGTGGGCATGATGAGCCTGTGAATGCTGTAATTGTGTGTGCACGTGTGTGTGTGCGTGTGTGTGTGTGTGTGTGTGTGCGTGTCTGTTTGAGAGATTTAGAGAAGAAAGGCACAGAGAGAGAGAGAGAGAGAGAGAGACAGAGCGAGCCAGAAAGAGAGATACACCGAGAGAGAGAGAGAGAGAGAGAGAGAGAGTTCAAACAAAGTACCAGAATACATGGCGAGTAGAAAAAAGTGCATACACGGAGGAAACAGGTCAATATAGTTCGTGCTGAACTTGTAGGACCTATGTCAGTTGCTGGTGATAAGTAATTTGTTCATATTGTCTCTTTTTCAGCTTTTTTGTACAGAAATGGTAGTTATGCTTTGCATAATAAGGTTTGGTAACTTGAAAATATGGACCTAATTCAGCTACACATCTAAATAATTTATTTTACCACTATCATTCAGTGGACCTAGATTTAGATTTCCTTGAGTTATAATTCTGCGACATATGAATTATTATCAGGAAGAACCAATTTGGGGAAACAGCCAAAAACATTCACAATAATAAACTTTTTCGTCATGAAATTATGGCAACGTTTGAAAAAGTTACTACAGCTATTTCAACAGGGCAAAGGTTATTGTGATCGGTGAGCAAAACGTAATCCTAACCTTTACTCTAATGTTTTCATTTTCTTTCAAATTCACTGAGCAAACAAAGCCCAAATTTGTGAAACAATAACTCTGTTATTTTCTTGTTCCGCTTCAGCACTGAAAGCAGCAACAGCTCTGAAAGCCAAGAATATTAACATTTTTACTGTGGGCATTGGAAGTGACACACGGGATACGGAACTGGAGGCGTTGGCCAGTTCCCCCGATTATGTCTTCAAAACCAAAGATATCCAGGATTTAGCTTCTATCATGGATCTGCTAGCTTTGAGAGTATGTGAAGGTGGGTATAAAGGATGGCTTTGATCAATATTACTGAGGACAGGAATTTATGGAACAGATATAGAACTACTTATGTGGTATGTGGTATTTTGGGATTCAGTATTTTGTCTTAAAGGAGCGTAGGAGCGTGTTCCAATCACAGTGCTTAACTGTGAGCGACAGTTAGACTGACCCGCCCCCAAGACCGTGGGAGGATGGGAAAGAATCGTATAAAACCCCGGGCCTGTCAAGCCCCAAGCACTATGGGGGCCAACAGCACTATGCTGAGGCCCCCGAGAAACAAAAGAACTCATCCGGCCCCAAGCACTGCGTCTCTTCCCCCAGTCGAGAGCAGGTGTGTGTGTTATTGAATAAACGTCTTTTGTGCCCTACAATAGACTTATATTCTTCTTTGACAGGTACGTGCTCTTTAATACTTATAATACTGTTCTTGCTGATTTTAAGATGATAATATCAGATGCTATCAGATATTTACCATGAGTGTAACTCTGTAAGCAATAGATATATTTTCCTCATAAGTATATACGACTCGGGAAGTTATGATACCAGTCACTATCATAATACCAGAGTCCTAAGCTGTGGTTATGCTGTTTATATTGTTTTAGATACATGTACTGAAATGCCGTGTACTGCTAGCCTAACCGAGCAGACTGTTTGCTCACTAGTGTTATGTTAGATCGATGACCACGATATTGGTGCGTACTGAATGTTTAGAAGTCTTTAGATAATATTGATCTCTCTCTCTCTCTCTCTCTCTCTCCTTCTCTCTTTCCAATATGTGTCGTTTATTATCTTCACTCTCGATTTATTTACGTTTTAATATACATGTATTATTATTATGCTAGTCGTGTTAACTATGCCATGTGACATTACATGTATATTATTTGTTTTGTTGTTAATTGGTATACTGTTACACGACTGCGTCTCTTCCCCCAGTCGAGAGCACGTGTGTGTGTTATTGAATAAACGTCTTTTGTGCCCTACAATAGACTTATATTCTTCTTTGACAGTGAGAGCAGTTTTACCGCCCTGGCACGAACCGAGTGAATGTTGCGGCCTAACCAGCCGCAGTAACAAGAGTGAAACCCCCATCAATGGTTCATCTACACCATATCTACACCTTCACCCTAACACCATCTTGTTACACTTACAACTTGGTGGAATTAAAGAACAAGCGAACATTCAAAGTCCATGGACATCACATATTGTCGACCACTAATATGCAGTTCTAAAATGAGTCTTTAAGTTCCCCCAAGCTTGAACTTGGCTCAATGTAGACTAAGAATACACATGAACTCGGATTATGGTAATAGAGAGACTAGGGCACTATCCGAAGAATTTGATTACTTTTGTTCGTCTGGTGGATGAGGTTGGACTGTGTCGAAAAGATGTAACGTAACAGTGTTTCTAAAACAATACGATCCCCATTATGGAAAAACCCTTCCTTTCTCCTCTTCCAGGATTTCTCTCTTTAATCATTATATATTACCGTCTATGCCCT
>OZ007570.1:28812960-28827960 GCA_963931925.1 Onchidella celtica
AGCCAAAATATTCACAATAATAAACCTTTTCGTCGTAAATTTGTGGGCACATTTGAAAAACTTACTACAGCCATTTCAACAGGGCAAAGGTTATTGTGATCGGTGAGCAGAACGTAATCCTCACCTTTACTCTAATGTTTTCAGTTTCCTCCAAATTCACTGAGCAAACAAAGCCCAAATTTGTGAAACAATAACTCTGTTATTTTCTTGCTCCGTTTCAGCACTGAAAGCAGCAACAGCTCTGAAAGCCAAGAATATTAATATTTTTACTGTGGGCATTGGACGTGACATACGGGATACGGAACTGGAGGCGTTGGCCAGTTCTCCCAATTATGTCTTCAAAATCAAAGATATCCAGGATTTAGCTTCTATCATGGATCTGCTAGCTTTGAGAGTATGTGAAGGTGGGTATAAAGGATGGCTTTGATCAATATTCCTGGGGACAGGAATCTGTTGAACAGATACGGAACTACTTACTACTTTACGGAGCTAAAGAACAAGCGACCGGTCAAGGTTCATGGACATCCATTATATTGTCCATCACTGAAATGTGGTTCTAAAACGAGTCTTTAAGTTTCCCCAAGCCTCAGCTAATCCCAGTGTAGGCTAAGAATACAACTGAAGTTAGATAATGAAAATAGACTGACTATGGCACTATCAGGTGAATTCGGTTAATTTTCTCCATCTGGTGGACTGTGTCGAAAAGATGTAACGTAACATGGTGGCTAAAACAATACGGTCTCCTTTATGCAGTAACCCTTTCTTTCTCCTCTTCCAGGATTTCTCGCTTTTATAATTATATTACCGTGTTTGTCCTCAACCTTAAATTCACAAGTTCAATGATTCTTTTGACAAGACGTAATATGTATGAACATTCATTAGGACTTCGACTGAAATCTGTGCGACACACAGCATTGATTTATAAGGCCGAAACAAAAATTGGCTGTTTTTCCAGGAATTCATTTTCTTCTTTATTCATCTGTTCCACCAGCATCTGCGATGACGGTGCCATCAACGATTACAACCGCACCACCATCTCTCAGTGAGTACAAATTCCATATCTGTGCAGGTGCTCATATCTATCTATCTATCTATCTATCTATCTATCTATCTATCTATCTATCTATCTATCTATCTATCTATCTATCTATCTATCTATCTATCTATCTATCTATCTATCTATCTGCCTGCCTGCCTGCCTGCCTGCCTGCCTGCCTGCCTGCCTGCCTGCCTGCCTGCCTGCCTGCCTGCCTGCCTGCCTGCCTGCCTGCCTGCCTGCCTGCCTGCCTGCCTGCCTGCCTGCCTGCCTGCCTGCCTGCCTGCCTGCCTGCCTGCCTGCCTGCCTGCCTGCCTGCCTGCCTGCCTGCCTGCCTGCCTGCCTGCCTGCCTGCCTGCCTGCCTGCCTGCCTGCCTGCCTGCCTGCCTGCCTGCCTGCCTGCCTGCCTGCCTGCCTGCCTGCCTGCCTGCCTGCCTGCCTGCCTGCCTGCCTGCCTGCCTGCCTGCCTGCCTGCCTGCCTGCCTGCCTGCCTGCCTGCCTGCCTGCCTGCCTGCCTGCCTGCCTGCCTGCCTGCCTGCCTGCCTGCCTGCCTGCCTGCCTGCCTGCCTGCCTGCCTGCCTGCCTGTCTGTCTGTCTGTCTGTCTGTCTGTCTGTCTGTCTGTCTGTCTGTCTGTCTGTCTGTCTGTCTGTCTGTCTGTCTGTCTGTCTGTCTGTCTGTCTGTCTGTCTGTCTGTCTGTCTGTCTGTCTGTCTGTCTGTCTGTCTGTCTATCTATCTATCTATCTTTTTTTTTTTGGGCGCCGCTC
Organism: Onchidella celtica; assembly: GCA_963931925.1. Classification (NCBI taxonomy): domain Eukaryota; kingdom Metazoa; phylum Mollusca; class Gastropoda; order Systellommatophora; family Onchidiidae; genus Onchidella; species Onchidella celtica. The sequence goes on from OZ007570.1 coordinate 28,814,763, forward strand.
GGTGGCGACAGCACGGAGTTGTTGTGCTCTCCATTTTTGTGTATTTTTCTAGTGTTTTCGACCGTTTTGTGCTCTTTGTGTCAGTTTAGTGATATCATGGAAACCTTTGCTCCAAAATGCATACTTGGATTGCTGTTTTGGCGATTGTTGGACTGTAAGAGCAAACATTTCATGTACAAACTATCAAAGTAAGTCCTCCATTTTTCACCTATAGCCCCGTCATATTACGATCTCTTCAGCCCACCGTGAACACTCCTTGCGTGGGTCTAAATTTACCACCAGAAATGAAGAAAAGGAAGCGTGGGAAAAGGGGCGGAGTTAGAACTCGGGTCCGCAAGGGAGTAAATAGACCAGCTCTCCCTATCATCGTGACCGGAAACGCCCGTTCACTCAACAACAAACTCGACGAATTACAAGCCTGCACTCGTCATATGTATGAATATCGTGAGGCCTCTCTTATATATTTTAGCGATACATGGTTCTCAGAATTGATCACCACTGCCAGCCGGGACAAAAGATGATTTCACTCTGTGCAGGGCAGATAGAACCAGCGCTTCCAACAAGACCCGTGGAGGCGGGGTATGCCTGTATGTCAACCAACAATGGTGCCATCCTAATAATAGCTATATATTAAAGACACAACATGCACACCTGACATCGAGCTACTCTCTGTTGTTTTGAGACAATTTTATATGCCTCGAGAATTTCCCAAAGTGACAATGATCGTCGTGTACATTCCCCCGCAAGCAAATGTGGATACTGCCTTCGCTACCATAACCAATGCTGTGCATAAACAACAAGCACGCACGCCGGACGGCGCAGTATTCATAGCTGGCGACTTTAACAACTGCACTCTGGAGAATGTCCTGCCAGCCTTCCACCAGTATGTTTCCTGTCTCACCAGAAACAACCGAACCATCGATCTCTGCTATGGCAACATAAAAAAAGCCTTCGTCTCGAGATCCCTTCCACCACTTGGCGATTCTGACCACAACATGACGTCATTGCTGCCCAGCTACCGACCCAAAATAAAGGCAACCAAACCAGTCAAAAAGTCTGTCACCACCTGGGATGAGGATACCATCGGCCAACTTAAAGGCTGTTTTGACTGTACTGATTGGACTGTTTTTAGTGATACTGCCAAAGATATTCACGAATTAACGTACACTACTTCTGAATACATTAAATTTTGTGAAGATTTGATTTTAAACAAGAAAGAAGTAGTGTGTTTCCAAAATAATAAGCCCTGGGTCAGCAAAGAATTAAAACTAATTTTAAACGAAAAGAAAAGAGCATACCAAGGAAAAGATGAAACGAAAAAGGAGGAAATCCAAAGAAAATTAAAGAAAAAGATAGAAGAATGTAGAAATGAGTACAAAAATAAATTGCAGCAGCAATTTACATCACACAAAACCAGACAGGTATGGGACTGTATGAAAAAGATTGTTGGGTATTCACCAAAACAAACACCAATTGACGTACCAAATGCCAATGTATATGTAAATGATCTGAATGGTTATTAATGTTATGCCCGTTTTGACATTCACGATTTCTCTGCTGACATATGTGATTTGAACCATGCTTTTTTAATGATTTTGTCAATGAAGATTCTATTATTGTCAGTGAGACCTCGTAAAACAGTTGACAACAATGAATGTCAACAAAAGTTGTGGGCCTGATGGTATAAAGTGTAAGACTCTGAAAATGTCTTCACAACAGGGACAAGGTGGTCTAGAGGCAAGGTGCTCGCCTCTCATGCCAAGGGTCCCGGGTTCTAAACCCGGGCAGTGCAGGCATGTTGGAAAGTGGATTTTTCTCGTATTTTCAAGTCCCTGGTCCTCGTCTGGGGATCGAGTAGTTCTTGGAAATTGGATTTTTCTCATATTTTCAAGTCCCTGGTCCTATTGTGGGGTAGGATCGAGTACCTAGTCTTCTCGGATAAGGACGAAAAAATTCGGAGGGCCCGTGTGCACGTTGCGCACGTTAAAGATACCTTGGCAGTTGGAAATCGTAAAGAGCAGGCCGAAAGGCCGCTGCCCGGGCAAAATTGAAATTAATAGATTAAAATTTATCCATATCATCCCCCCCCCCCCCCGCCAGAACAAGAAATAATAAAAAACAAGTAAAGTGAGGTGTAAATGCCAAGGGCAGCGAACCTCCTAAAATAAAGACCTCAAATCATGTCTTCACAACAACTAGCAAAAGCCTTTATGCCTATTTTTAATTTATCACTAAGCAGCCATGTAATTCCCTTGTGCTGGAAAACATCTAAGATAATACCTGTACCGAAAAAGAACAAGGTAGTAGAAATGAATGATTTAAGGCCGATTGCACTAATGTCTGTTGTAATGAAATGTTTGGAGAGAATTGTTTTGACACGATTATTGCCCTTTTAGAATGTCACCAAGATCCGATGCAATTTGCTTACCGAGAGATAAGGGGTGTAGAAGATGCCATCTTATACTTTCTTGACAACGTCTACAAACATCTTGACATTCCAAAGAACTATGCGCGAATCCTTTTCGTAGACTGTTCCAGCGCCTTCAGTACCATTCAACCACATCTCCTTGTTTCAAAACTGTTGGAAATGAATGTCAACAAACATATTGTATCGTGGGTACTAGATTTCCTTACTAATCGACGCCAGTATGTAAGTTTGAATGTTGGGCAGAGTATTTTTACATCATCAACTCTCTATACGAACACAGGAGCGCCACAAGGCTGCGTTTTATCTCCAGTCCTCTTCACCATTTATACAGTCAATGCAGAAGTGAGTCTGACAATATTCATATAATTAAATTTGCAGATGACACCATCATCCAAGGTCTTATCAAGAACTCAGTCGATGAAGACGCCTATATTACAGAAATAGCCAGATTTGTACAGTGGTGCCATGATCATTTTCTTGTATTGAATGTGAAGAAAACAAAAGAGATTATAATTGATTTTAGGACAAATACGGCACCTTTACCACCATTACGCATTGATAATGAAGAGGTTGAGCGAGTTGAATATTACAAATATTTGGGTATATATATCCACCGCAATCTAGAGTGGCATACACATTATTTCAAACGTCCATTCAAAAGCCAGCCAGAGAATGTACTTTTTACAAAAATTAAGATATTTTAATGTTGATAAAACACTGCTTTCCCTGTTCTACAAAGCTGCCATCGAAAGCATAATAACTTATTGTATTACAGCATGGGGAGGCAATGCAAGAGAAAGTGACAAGCATAAACTTAACAACACAATCATCAAGAAAGTATGCAACATGACAGACGCGGCATTTTTCAGTTTTAATCATCTATACTCAAATGCTTGTGTGAAGAAATTCATGTCCACCTTAAATGACAGCCACCATCCCGTTTCATCAATTTCTAGATCATCCAAAAGCAACAGAATAATACACATGAAAACAAACAGGGAAAGATACAGAAGATCGTTCTTGCCTTCAGCAATTCGCCTCAGCAAGTCAGCTTACTAGATAGATGTGTGCCACATTTCATTAAGGTTCTTTCCATGTCACGCCATGTATGTCTGTTATTGACTTATTGAGCTTGTTTATATATAAATATACGTAAGATCTGTGTACCACATGTGTACTGCTAAACACTCTGTGAAAAAGAATTTCCCATATGGGATAATAAAGTGATTCTTATCTATCTTATCTTTATCTATCTATCTATCTATCTATCTATCTATCTATCTATCTATCTATCTATCTATCTATCTATCTATCTATCTATCTATCTATCTATCTATCTATCTATCTATCTATCTATCTATCTATCTATCTAATCTAATCTATCTAATCTATCTAATCTATCTATCTATCTATCTAATCTATCTATCTATCTATCTATCTATCTATCTATCTATCTATCTATCTATCTATCTATCTATCTATCTATCTATCTATCTATCTATCTATCTATCTATCTATCTATCTATCTATCTATCTATCTATCTAACTATCTAATCTATCTAATCTATCTTCTCTATCTTCTCTATCTATCTATCTATCTATCTATCTATCTATCTATCTATCTATCTATCTGCCTGCCTGCCTGCCTGCCTGCCTGCCTGCCTGCCTGCCTGCCTGCCTGCCTGCCTGCCTGCCTGCCTGCCTGCCTGCCTGCCTGCCTGCCTGCCTGCCTGCCTGCCTGCCTGCCTGCCTGCCTGCCTGCCTGCCTGCCTGCCTGCCTGCCTGCCTGCCTGCCTGCCTGCCTGCCTGCCTGCCTGCCTGCCTGCCTGCCTGCCTGCCTGCCTGCCTGCCTGCCTGCCTGCCTGCCTGCCTGCCTGCCTGCCTGCCTGCCTGCCTGCCTGCCTGCCTGCCTGCCTGCCTGCCTGCCTGCCTGCCTGCCTGCCTGCCTGCCTGCCTGCCTGCCTGCCTGCCTGCCTGCCTGCCTGCCTGCCTGCCTGCCTGCCTGCCTGCCTGTCTGTCTGTCTGTCTGTCTGTCTGTCTGTCTGTCTGTCTGTCTGTCTGTCTGTCTGTCTGTCTGTCTGTCTGTCTGTCTGTCTGTCTGTCTGTCTGTCTGTCTGTCTGTCTATCTATCTATCTATCTTTTTTTTTTTGGGCGCCGCTCGGTGGCGACAGCACGGAGTTGTTGTGCTCTCCATTTTTGTGTATTTTTCTAGTGTTTTCGACCGTTTTGTGCTCTTTGTGTCAGTTTAGTGATATCATGGAAACCTTTGCTCCAAAATGCATACTTGGATTGCTGTTTTGGCGATTGTTGGACTGTAAGAGCAAACATTTCATGTACAAACTATCAAAGTAAGTCCTCCATTTTTCACCTATAGCCCCGTCATATTACGATCTCTTCAGCCCACCGTGAACACTCCTTGCGTGGGTCTAAATTTACCACCAGAAATGAAGAAAAGGAAGCGTGGGAAAAGGGGCGGAGTTAGAACTCGGGTCCGCAAGGGAGTAAATAGACCAGCTCTCCCTATCATCGTGACCGGAAACGCCCGTTCACTCAACAACAAACTCGACGAATTACAAGCCTGCACTCGTCATATGTATGAATATCGTGAGGCCTCTCTTATATATTTTAGCGATACATGGTTCTCAGAATTGATCACCACTGCCAGCCGGGACAAAAGATGATTTCACTCTGTGCAGGGCAGATAGAACCAGCGCTTCCAACAAGACCCGTGGAGGCGGGGTATGCCTGTATGTCAACCAACAATGGTGCCATCCTAATAATAGCTATATATTAAAGACACAACATGCACACCTGACATCGAGCTACTCTCTGTTGTTTTGAGACAATTTTATATGCCTCGAGAATTTCCCAAAGTGACAATGATCGTCGTGTACATTCCCCCGCAAGCAAATGTGGATACTGCCTTCGCTACCATAACCAATGCTGTGCATAAACAACAAGCACGCACGCCGGACGGCGCAGTATTCATAGCTGGCGACTTTAACAACTGCACTCTGGAGAATGTCCTGCCAGCCTTCCACCAGTATGTTTCCTGTCTCACCAGAAACAACCGAACCATCGATCTCTGCTATGGCAACATAAAAAAAGCCTTCGTCTCGAGATCCCTTCCACCACTTGGCGATTCTGACCACAACATGACGTCATTGCTGCCCAGCTACCGACCCAAAATAAAGGCAACCAAACCAGTCAAAAAGTCTGTCACCACCTGGGATGAGGATACCATCGGCCAACTTAAAGGCTGTTTTGACTGTACTGATTGGACTGTTTTTAGTGATACTGCCAAAGATATTCACGAATTAACGTACACTACTTCTGAATACATTAAATTTTGTGAAGATTTGATTTTAAACAAGAAAGAAGTAGTGTGTTTCCAAAATAATAAGCCCTGGGTCAGCAAAGAATTAAAACTAATTTTAAACGAAAAGAAAAGAGCATACCAAGGAAAAGATGAAACGAAAAAGGAGGAAATCCAAAGAAAATTAAAGAAAAAGATAGAAGAATGTAGAAATGAGTACAAAAATAAATTGCAGCAGCAATTTACATCACACAAAACCAGACAGGTATGGGACTGTATGAAAAAGATTGTTGGGTATTCACCAAAACAAACACCAATTGACGTACCAAATGCCAATGTATATGTAAATGATCTGAATGGTTATTAATGTTATGCCCGTTTTGACATTCACGATTTCTCTGCTGACATATGTGATTTGAACCATGCTTTTTTAATGATTTTGTCAATGAAGATTCTATTATTGTCAGTGAACAAGACCTCGTAAAACAGTTGACAACAATGAATGTCAACAAAAGTTGTGGGCCTGATGGTATAAAGTGTAAGACTCTGAAAATGTCTTCACAACAGGGACAAGGTGGTCTAGAGGCAAGGTGCTCGCCTCTCATGCCAAGGGTCCCGGGTTCTAAACCCGGGCAGTGCAGGCATGTTGGAAAGTGGATTTTTCTCGTATTTTCAAGTCCCTGGTCCTCGTCTGGGGATCGAGTAGTTCTTGGAAATTGGATTTTTCTCATATTTTCAAGTCCCTGGTCCTATTGTGGGGTAGGATCGAGTACCTAGTCTTCTCGGATAAGGACGAAAAAATTCGGAGGGCCCGTGTGCACGTTGCGCACGTTAAAGATACCTTGGCAGTTGGAAATCGTAAAGAGCAGGCCGAAAGGCCGCTGCCCGGGCAAAATTGAAATTAATAGATTAAAATTTATCCATATCATCCCCCCCCCCCCCCGCCAGAACAAGAAATAATAAAAAACAAGTAAAGTGAGGTGTAAATGCCAAGGGCAGCGAACCTCCTAAAATAAAGACCTCAAATCATGTCTTCACAACAACTAGCAAAAGCCTTTATGCCTATTTTTAATTTATCACTAAGCAGCCATGTAATTCCCTTGTGCTGGAAAACATCTAAGATAATACCTGTACCGAAAAAGAACAAGGTAGTAGAAATGAATGATTTAAGGCCGATTGCACTAATGTCTGTTGTAATGAAATGTTTGGAGAGAATTGTTTTGACACGATTATTGCCCTTTTAGAATGTCACCAAGATCCGATGCAATTTGCTTACCGAGAGATAAGGGGTGTAGAAGATGCCATCTTATACTTTCTTGACAACGTCTACAAACATCTTGACATTCCAAAGAACTATGCGCGAATCCTTTTCGTAGACTGTTCCAGCGCCTTCAGTACCATTCAACCACATCTCCTTGTTTCAAAACTGTTGGAAATGAATGTCAACAAACATATTGTATCGTGGGTACTAGATTTCCTTACTAATCGACGCCAGTATGTAAGTTTGAATGTTGGGCAGAGTATTTTTACATCATCAACTCTCTATACGAACACAGGAGCGCCACAAGGCTGCGTTTTATCTCCAGTCCTCTTCACCATTTATACAGTCAATGCAGAAGTGAGTCTGACAATATTCATATAATTAAATTTGCAGATGACACCATCATCCAAGGTCTTATCAAGAACTCAGTCGATGAAGACGCCTATATTACAGAAATAGCCAGATTTGTACAGTGGTGCCATGATCATTTTCTTGTATTGAATGTGAAGAAAACAAAAGAGATTATAATTGATTTTAGGACAAATACGGCACCTTTACCACCATTACGCATTGATAATGAAGAGGTTGAGCGAGTTGAATATTACAAATATTTGGGTATATATATCCACCGCAATCTAGAGTGGCATACACATTATTTCAAACGTCCATTCAAAAGCCAGCCAGAGAATGTACTTTTTACAAAAATTAAGATATTTTAATGTTGATAAAACACTGCTTTCCCTGTTCTACAAAGCTGCCATCGAAAGCATAATAACTTATTGTATTACAGCATGGGGAGGCAATGCAAGAGAAAGTGACAAGCATAAACTTAACAACACAATCATCAAGAAAGTATGCAACATGACAGACGCGGCATTTTTCAGTTTTAATCATCTATACTCAAATGCTTGTGTGAAGAAATTCATGTCCACCTTAAATGACAGCCACCATCCCGTTTCATCAATTTCTAGATCATCCAAAAGCAACAGAATAATACACATGAAAACAAACAGGGAAAGATACAGAAGATCGTTCTTGCCTTCAGCAATTCGCCTCAGCAAGTCAGCTTACTAGATAGATGTGTGCCACATTTCATTAAGGTTCTTTCCATGTCACGCCATGTATGTCTGTTATTGACTTATTGAGCTTGTTTATATATAAATATACGTAAGATCTGTGTACCACATGTGTACTGCTAAACACTCTGTGAAAAAGAATTTCCCATATGGGATAATAAAGTGATTCTTATCTATCTTATCTTTATCTATCTATCTATCTATCTATCTATCTATCTATCTATCTATCTATCTATCTATCTATCTATCTATCTATCTATCTATCTATCTATCTATCTATCTATCTATCTATCTATCTATCTATCTATCTATCTATCTAATCTAATCTATCTAATCTATCTAATCTATCTATCTATCTATCTAATCTATCTATCTATCTATCTATCTATCTATCTATCTATCTATCTATCTATCTATCTATCTATCTATCTATCTATCTATCTATCTATCTATCTATCTATCTATCTATCTATCTATCTATCTATCTAACTATCTAATCTATCTAATCTATCTTCTCTATCTTCTCTATCTATCTATCTATCTATCTATCTATCTATCTATCTATCTATCTATCTATCTATCTATCTATCTCCCTGTCTGTCTGTATATGTATCTGTCTATCTATCTATCTGCTTGCCTGTCTGCATGCTAACCTGACTGTCTGTCTGTCAAGTCTGAATATCACCAAAGACTAATTTAAAAAAAAAAAATTAAGACACATAAACATTAGGATATTGTGCAGTTTTTGAGCTGTTATCATGATATTATTATTAAACTCAGCTATAGTGAATACAGAACTACTTATTTAATTTAGCACTACTACCAGAAGAACTGAGAACCACAATAGACTAGTGATGTCTCAGTACTTCCAGTTATGTTGATAGTTTGCTGAGTAGTGGATATTGACACCAGCTTTTTACTACCGGTGCGTAATGGAGATTTCAGAATGAGTTCATTGATACTTAGATCATAATATTATGTTGTTCCCCCTTTTTTTTTTGTTAGAATGTTTTGCCGACATGGGCCAAAGCTGTGAAAGTTTACCCGACGGCACCTACCAGCTCTGCCACCCTCTGTGTCAACAAGGCTTATATGTCAGATGTTCTAATGGATACCGTTCCGTAAGGTTCGTTCGGCATCCTTCCGTCTATGAGAGACGATGGTGTGGCGTCCGTAGGTTGTTTAGCTGCACTTCCGTGTGTGGCTGTGCAGGCCGATTCTTGAGTGGCAATCCCTGCCGCATCTGGAGCAGATGAATGGTGTTTTTTGCTGGGGTTGTTGGCTGTTTTCCCTGTTTTCCTTCCGCCTAGATCGTTTAGCAGCGGCGGTTGATCTGTCTGTCTCTTCTGATGTTTTCGTGCCACGCTTGACGGTGAGCCGCCAGCCAGCTCGGTCCTCAGCCTGGCTCTCCCATGTGGGGATGTCAATAAGGCAGTGTTTTAGGTCCCTTTTGCAGACGTCTTTGTATCTGAGTTTGGGTCGCCCAGTTGCGCGTGAGCCCTCTGTCAATTCACCATAGAGAAGGTCTTTGGGAAGGCGGCCTGCATCCATGCGCCTGACGTGGCCGAGCCACCGAAGGCGTCTCTCGCGGAGTGTTGCGTGTATGCTTGTCATGTTGGCACGCTCCAGTACCTCAACGTTGGTGGTTCTATCCTGCCACTTAATAAGGAGGATGCGACGCAGGCATCTCAGGTGGAAGCTGTTTAGCTTTCTCTCGTGTCTCGCGTAGGTAGTCCATGCCTCGCTGCCGTAAAGAAGCGTGCTGAGTACGCAAGCCTGGTAGACGCACATTTTGGTCTTTATGGTGAGGCTTGGATTGTCCCAGACTCTCTGGTTCAGCTTGGCCATTGTCGACGCTGCTTTAGCGATCCTGCTGCTGATCTCCGCATCAATGGAAAGGGAGCTGGAAATGGTGGAGCCTAGATACACGAAGTTTTCAACAACATCCAGAGCGTGTCCGTCGATGGCAATAGTGGGTGCAACATCAGTACCCTGTGCCATGATGTTGGTCTTTTTCAGGCTGATGATTAGGCCGAACTCCTTGCAGGCATAAGCAAGTTGATTTACCAGCTGCTGTAGACCGTCTTCAGTGTGCGATGTTAGTGCCGCGTCGTCAGCAAAGAGCATCTCACGAATGAGTACTTCTGTGACTTTGGTTTTGGCGCGGAGGCGAGCGATGTTGTACAGCTTGCCATCAGATCTTGTGTGGATGTAGACACCCTCACTGCTGTCCTTGAAGGCATACTGAAGTAGCATTGAGAAGAAAATGCCGAAGAGTGTTGGTGCAAGGACGCATCCCTGCTTCACTCCACTGTTGACTGGGAAGGCCTCGGATGTCACACCGTTGTAGCAGACTGTGCTGTGCATGTTCTCATGAAGAGAGATGATCAAGGCGAGTAGGTGCGGGGGGCAGCCAATCTTTTTAAGCAGGCTAAAGAGTCCATTTCGACTAACCAAGTCAAACGCCTTTGTCAGATCAACGAAGGCGATGAAAAGCGGCATTTGTTGCTCCTGGCACTTCTCCTGCAGTTGTCGTAAGGAGAATATCATGTCTACCGTTGAGCGGCCGGCCCTGAACCCACACTGAGACTCTGGATAGATACGGGAGGCGAGGGTCTGTATGCGCGCCAGGACGACGCGTGCGAATACTTTGCCGATAGTGCTGAGAAGAGATATGCCCCTGTAATTATTGCAGTCGCTCCTGTCTCCTTTGTTCTTGTACAAAGTGATTATGTTGGCGTCCCGCATGTCCTGAGGAACATAGCCCTGATCCCAGCAGAGACAGAGCAGGCTGTGCAGTGGCTGGAGCAAAGCAGGTTTCCCCCTCTTTAAAACCTCAGGTGGTATGCCATCATTTCCTGGAACTTTCCCGCATGCAAGGCAATCTATGGCTTTGCTGAGCTCTTCCACAGTAGGTGGAATGTCTTGCTCCTCCATTGTCGGCAGATCTGGGATGGCATTAAGTGCGGAGACTGTAACCTTGTTTTGCGTCGCATACAGCTCGAGATAATGCTCGGTCCACCTCTTCATTTGCTGCTCTTGGTCTGTGATGGTTTCACCAGTCTTGGACTTGAGGGGGGCCGTCTTGGTAGGCGCCGGGCCTATTGCCTGTTTAATGCCGTCATACATCCCTCTCGCATTTCCTGTTTCAGCGGCCAACTGAATGCTGCTGCAGAGGTTGCGCCAGTAAGTATTGGCGCAGTGGCGAGCGGTCTGCTGAGCCTTGTTTCTAGCAGATCTGAGGGCTTGTAGGGTGCTTGGTTTGGGCATGGCTTTATAGGCCAGAAGGGCCGTAAGGTATCGTTATCATTATCCTCATTACTATAATATACAGCTGGTTAAAAGTTTTCTTTTGTGTTATTTATGTTTCTCTTTGACCATGTCTTCATAATAATCGAAATCAGCTTTAATACAACAAGACGTCTTCATTATCACCATTGTGTGCGATATTGTTGATTACGGCCACTTTCATAATTTATCTGCTGGATAAATGTTTGGAAAACTTTGCTTGAAAACCCACGGGAAAAGATGTGGGATCCCAGGATGTCTTTGCATAAAGTTAAATTTATCCTGAACAACATCACTAGTGATTAAACGGTGGCGTATTTGTTTTTTTTTATTTTTTATTTTTATTTTCACTCTTTGAGAAGGCATTTTGCAGTAAACTGTGTGTGTGTGTGTATGTGTGTATATGTGTGTGTATGTGTTTCCAACGTGTAGTTTGCGAAATAAACCTTTTCTTTTCACTATTGTCACGAGCCGACAGGGGTTAAAATGGTTGGTGAGTTCGTCCCAGTTCATGACTTATTTTATCGAAACATGAAATGATTAACTGGTGGCCTTGAATTAACTGTGTCAGGAAAGTAGTATTAACAGGTTCACGGACTCCAGACCCGTGAAACGTGAATAGAGTACGGATGAGCGGTGTGTTTGTTGGGAGTCGTGCAGTGCAAACGTGTAAACATGATTTTGAGGGAGTGAGTTAACCCTTTGACAAATTGGCGCCGTGAAAACTAAATTTTCACAACCACAGCTTATACTGAGATCCACATGATCTCAGTTAATTATAGGGAATATTATGGGACATTCGAACTGTTCAACGCGGTGGTTAAGCACAGTTGTTATGGACTTTGTCAGGGCGATTCGAGGCACAATGATCAACTGCACTGAAAAGTGTGTACAAAGTCATTAACTGTGCTTAACCGCCGCGTTGAACAGTTCGAATGCCCCATGACGTAACTCTAAATATAGTAACACGGTGTCATTCAATCCCGTTCCCTATATCACATTTTGTATATTTTGAAGTATTCTATTCATACCCAAAGTTTGGTGCCTTTATCAACATGACTGCACAATTCAGATAGAAAAAAAAACAACAACAAACTCCTAAATGACTCCGCTAAGCTGCTTCTTTCGTTCTATGATTGACGCAGCGTCTGTGAAGTGGTCTGGTTTGAGGACAAGAATGGAACATGGTTCCTTGACAAGCTGCTCTATGATCCTGAGACGAAAAGGTGTGAACGAAGGACACGCTTCTGTCCTCGTCCACTTGGTGAAAGGGCATAACATCAGGTGGTCTGAAGAGGAATATTACTGCACCTCAAACTGTTCTGTTGTGTTACGGAAAAACACCACGCTGGTCTAAGTCGTATCTAAGTCCTCTATTTATAGAGTGAAACAAATTTCACCTGACTATCTGGGTTATAGTGGTGTACAACAAATATTACTTTCTTTTGGTCATCACAAAAATAATTGAATGGAGGAAAGAACAATGAGAAATAGTTTTCTTTTGTTTTTTGTACTTGTCCTGTTCATTAACATGGCAGTATTATATGAAGCGATACTTCGTCAAGTTGAGATACTGGCCAAAAATATATAATGTTCGTTTTTTTTTTTTTTTCGTTTCTTTCTCTTCTTATCTATTTATTTTACAATTTGCACTGAATTAGAACACTAAAGGTCTTGTTAAGTTGTGTTTTTGTGTATTTTGGGGGATGACGAATTGCCAACCAAAGCGTTTTTGTTAGCCATGGGACCCACTTCCATTGATAAGTATACATGTTTTTCCACGTCACTGCCTTGCAAACTGCATATTAGTGAATGGGTGATAAAACAG